>JAKTPN010000209.1:0-67492 GCA_030557665.1 Blastobotrys apis
ATGGAAATGGAAATGGAAATGGAAATGGAAATGGAAATGGAAATGGAAATGGAAATGGAAATGGAAATGGAAATGGAAATGGAAATGGAAATGGAAATGGAAATGGAAATGGAAATGGAAATGGAAATGGAAATGGAAATGGAAATGGCAACGGCAACGGCAACGGCAACGGCAACGGCAATAGCCAGGGCCGTGGGGGAGCTGATATAGATTATATTCGCCCCATAAGTCTGCACTCGAACTCTGCCGGCTCTGCGGGCTCTGCGGGCTCTACGGGCTCTACGGGCTCTACGGACTCTACGAACGGTGAAGATACCGGAAACAGAAATACCAGTCGCCATCGTCATCCTCTAGGTGGTAGTAATCTTTTTACTGGTGGTTTTCTTTTAACTGGTGGTCAACTGCCTGGTGGAAGTCGTCATTATGACTATCACAACGGCAATGGCAATGGCAATGGACATCATGATACTGGCGAACGACTTCCCACCGGACATAGACTGTTTGAAACCATTTGTGACTGCGTGGGGCTTGGAGGTGATTTATGTAACTGTGAGGATTGCCAATGTACGGAAATGGGAGACTATCCCACTGACTATACGTCGAGTGCACACGAAGAAGAAGAGGAGGAGGAGGAGGAGGAGGAGGAAGAAGAAGAAGAAGGAGAAGAAGAAGAAGAAGGAGAAGAAGAAGAAGAGGAAGAAGAAGAGGAAGAAGAAGAGGATGAAGAAGAAATAGGAGAAGAAAAAGAAGAGGATAACCACGAAGAGGTAGAAGGAGCGAAATCAGGCGGTTCTGAGCCACGGGGTACAAGTGAAAAAATCAGCCATGTACCCAAGACAAGCCAATTTCTATGCAAAATCCTTGGGGCGTGTCATTGTAGAGACTGTGAATATATCACATCGGTTACAAATACACCACCAGTGGAACCTGTACGGGCTAGCATTGGACCAGTACCACCGTCTTCAAGTGAATCATTGCATACGCCGTTGGCATCCAGACGATATGAGACACCGCGACACCCAAATATGTCTCATGATAGCGCCAGTAGTGGTCCATTCAGCGATTCACTAGCCGGCTCGTCTGGTAATGCCTTTTCAGTTCGGGAAAATTTTTTGATCGCCATGGGGATGCATCAAGGAGAAACCAACCGGTCAAGTTTGTCGGCTGTGAATGCTGACACTACTCAGCAGAATGATATGGATATGGATATCGAGGGGTCTGCTGGGATAGCTGTGGGAGATGAGAATGCTTATGACCGAGGTACCGCCGCAGCTCCCAGAAGACGAGCAACACTGGGTCGTATATTCAATTGGATACCACGAAGAGTAGGGCGATTGAGGGCATCACCAGCGCATGATGAAGAGAAAGGCATAGATCATTTGCCGTACCAGCAGTTCGATGGAGTAGAAGCATCAGCCAGGGCCCGCAGTAACAAGACATCTTTATCAGAACCCTCGGTTGATGAACCCAAGACGGCTAGTACAGATGAAGACTTGTACCAGCCGCGTGGCACCAATGCCCGAGCCGCCTCCTGCAGCGCCGCTCGAGCCGCAGAGCCGTACCGTCACCAACACCAGCAACAAATTTCACCGCAACAAACACAACACCCTGAACCTGGTCGCCGTCACCAACCTATGGTCACACCAAATGATTATATCAATAGATCGCGTCCGGATGGTACTAATGAGGATAATGAAAAGCCGCCCGATGCATCAAACTCGGCAGCTACAAGAAGAAGCCGCCAACGATACTTGAATGTTCGAATTGATGAAAGTTCAGATTCAGATTAGCTTAAGAAGTGAGAATGAAAGAAATTGAAAAAAAAAAAAAGCATGCGCTTGTATATTGTATTATCTTAATAAAAAAGTTTTCTCATTGTTGTGTTCTATTCGTTTATAAAAAAAATGCATTAAATATCATACTGTTCATTTCTGTTGCTGTTCTTGCTGATCATCATGTCCATTCTCCGTGGCTGAAGAACCCGGTACATTCTCATCCGATGGAGCCAACATCGGAGTAGCAGCTGACATTCTGTTATCACTACCATACTCTTCATCCGTGATCGGCGGCGACGGATCCACTGGCGCCATCATTGACGGAGGCATTACTTGCGACGGAGGGATCGCCGGAGGAGATGGTTGTGCTGATACATCCGGAAGACTTGACTGGCTTAACTGTTGAGACTGATGTGGCCGTTGTTGCTGCGGCAACTGCAGCAGCTGATTATTCTGTTCTTGCATATGTTGCATCTGTTGTTGCTGCATCTGCTGGATAAACTGCTGATCCTGAACCAGTTGAGATTCCATTGAGCTGCTATGCGGCGAGTACACTTGATTTGAATTATGCAGTGCTGCCGGCACGGCCAGCGGATCCAACTGTCCATTTGGCGTTGCCGCCACCGGGTTTGAAACAGGAGCAGGAGGACCCGTTGTATTAGGTGGGATCGCATTCGGGTTCGTCAGAGTAAGGTTTGAGTTCCACTGATACGATGTTTCCGGCGACCTTCCAGACGGCGAAGAGTTTTGACTGTGATTTGCCGCCGCAGCCGCAGCGGCCACTGCTTGCGAAGTGTATGAATACGTGATGGACCTTGCTGCTGCTTGAACTTGAGACAAGTCTCGCGACGGTGGTCCACCACCACCACCAGATGATGACGACGCTGGTGACCCTATCGGAGCAGTAAATCCTGATACAGACGATGATGAATCTTCATTAGGATCTCCAATCAATTCTTGGCTGATTGCCATGATCCAATGATCTCGGAGCAATTCCGTTGCAGTTTGCCGTTGGCTTGGATCCCGCTGCAAACATTTCATCAAAAACTCAATACCACCATCAGACAATTGATCTGGACTTGGTAATTGTGGTAAATGCCCCGCGGCAATATGATACATTACAGCCCAATCGTTGTCCAAATTCGCCCATGGTCGCCTACCGGTAGCCATTTCCAACACACAACAACCTGTACTCCAAATATCAATACTACCATGCTTGCCCTGATCTGCACCGGTAATCACTTCCGGAGACATGTACATTGGAGTACCAGTCATACTGTCCATTCGTGTAGAATTCCTGCCACCGCCTCGACTTCGTCCTGTCTTGGCAATCACCTTGGCTCCACCAAAATCGACAAACTTGACAACACCCATATGGTCCAAAAGAACATTCTCTGGCTTGATATCTCGATGAACAATCCCAGATTGATGCAAATATGCCAACCCTTCCAACATTTGAAGGGTATACACTTGGATAACCTGCTCATCTTCAATTCGACCATATTCCAAAAGATTCGCCAACGATCCATTTTGACAATACTCCATAAAGATATAAACCTTGTCTCGATGCACTTCAACCCCATAATACTGTACAATATTTGGATGGCTCAAAATCTCCAACGCCGTCATTTCATCCTTGATTCGTTGCAGGCCGCGTCGCAAATGCATGTTATCTTGTAATCGAATTTCCTTCACTGCCATAACTCCACCAGTATCCATATTAACTGCAGCATAGACAGTACCAAATGACCCACCGCCGATGAATCGACCTTGCTGCCACCGTATCGAGACATTGGAAAATGATGACGCCAAAAAAGTCAAGAATTCCGATTCAGTATTAGTATCATCCAAAACTTTACCAACCACATGTTTATGATGTCGAGCTTCTTCCAATGCACTAATCTTTCTCAAAGCTTCTTCTCGGAACATGGCCATCAATTCATCATCATCTTTATACTGCACTTTGAGCATCTTATTACGTCGAGCAGCCTCTAGATTTTTTTGCCGCTCTGCAGCCTTGGATCGAGCACCCATGATATCAAAGTGAGAAATCAACAAAGTCATACAACCTGCCACCTTGACCCGCAATCTGGCAAACTGGTTATTGTCAATTGCAGTGATATTCACCCCGCGGGTCATAACCATGGCGAATTCCAATGCCACCACGGTCCATCTAAAAGTCTTATAATCCGTAGGAACACAGTCATCACAGATGAAGGTCACCCATTCAATCGCCAGTGTGATCAATTTCATGGCGACTGTACCTTTTCGATTAGGATCCATAAAATGAATTCCTCGCTGACCAAATTCTCGAGCGAATACAAACATGTTTTGAGCCGTTTCTTGGCAGTTATTATCACCGCCTTCTTTTCTTAAACAGCCCTTTTGTCGCAACAATTTTCGGAATGAAATGGCAGAATTGATAACCGATACACCTAATCGGAAGAACATTTTTCGAATTCTGCCGAGTTCATGATTCACCTTGGTAACGTGAGATTTGGACTGAACAGAAACATCAAACACGTCCCTGACACCGGTAATATTTGCCAATTGCTCTCGAGTCTTTTTTAAATCAGATCCTCGACCTTCTGATACTAACCGAATCATGCCAGGTTGTAAATCAATGTCGAAATATGGCACGTCCAAGTTGATGATCTCACCCTCCCAGACCAAAGGTTCCTGAATGCAAAAGATCAACAAATAAGACAGTGGTTCTACTTCAGTCATTGGCTCTCTACGACAAAAGCCTTTGATTATCGCACGGATTGTCGTTGGTTGGCTAGCCAGTGAAGGATCGGCGACTGTATAAATACCATACTTTTCAAATGCACCAGTGTAAACCAAAAAATGCCCAGATTGCTGCAACGCTTCGACAAAACCCTTGATCTTACTCGGCTGGATGGTATACTCAGTTGAGTTTTCATAAGTTTGACAGAATATCCTATATTATTTCGTTAGTATCTTTCTTGTGTGGAGTTCATGAGATTCACATACCTGTATAATCGCAATAATTTCCGTTGAAAACTTCTGACGTTTTCCATTGTCGTAGCATACCATCGATCAACGTCGACTTGATTCCAATTTGGTGGGCCCTTCATTTGGCCTTCCCAGTAGTTGTACAATTGATGCAACATTTTCGTTTCCAGCGTAGCAAATTGTTCTGCAACCAGTAAATCGGCACCTTTAATCATTTGACCAATATCCTTCAAAAAATCATAATGCTGTTCCAATTGATCCGTTTCTTTAAATGACCAGTATGATCGGTTTGGCGTCTTAGAATCCCGCAAGAACTTGGAATATAGCAATTCCAAGTAATGTTTCAAACAATCCAAGACAGTTTCGTTAAACTTTTCATCTGCATGATTTGGGAAAACCCATCCTTTTTCGAAAATCGGGGCGGCATATTCCTGGTTTCGTTTCATTATGTCCACAGCCAACTTGATATATTTGCCCAAATCCACAATCATTTGATCAATTAGCATCATTGTCGGGTTTACCAACCGCCTAGCATATACCAATCTCAGTCGAATCACTTCTTGGATCATCTTGATCGGAAACTGCATCAAATGTGATAATCTTTCATGGAACAATGGCAGCCCAAGTTGCACGTAGATTTCAGAATACTCCACAATTGCCTCTCTCGCTTTTTGAATCAAGGGAGCAATGCCTCTTTGAATTCGGTTTTCAAACATGTTTTCCAAATCATCCTGTTTCAAAATGCTTTCCACAAGTGACGATTTTTCTTCTGGATCTCGAATCCCTGGGGCAATCGGCACAGTAGGATCAATGTCATCATTACCAGTCCATTGTTTCAACAAGTCAATTTCTTGACTAATTGCATTTGTAATCGTACTCCAAGCGATCAAAGCTGATAACCTGGTTTGAAAAGCCACCTCCCCATATGGCTTGCATTCCACTTGCATAGCCTGCGTAGATTTCCATAAGCTTTCAATCTTCTCAACCCTGCTCAAAATGTGATTAACCTGTTCTGTCGTAGTTTCCAACGTGGACTTGTCATCGTAAAGTATCTTGAATTTCCAAAACTCTTCAAATACTTCACCAATATTAGCACGAGCATAATCTACCACCCGTTTCTGCTCTGCAACTGTTCGACCGCAAACCTTAGCCCTCAATCCTAGCCATAATTCTTCTTCTGGAATCAGTTTGCTATTCTGCGGCGCTCGAATACGACGTTTTTCAGACCGAACCACCTCACCGGTAAGAACCGATGAAAGCATTGCTTGCCATTCTAGCCGTTCTTTCAAATTCTCATCTGCCAAATCATCCAAAGAATAACCCATTTCCAAAAACGGGTAGGATGATCCCAGATCAGTATATTCATCGTCAAAACTGGTACCAACTCCACCCAGTCCCGCTGCCCCCAGAGACATGTTATTGTTATCATCGGTATCAGTGTTTTCATCGTCGGAATCGCTCTTGAATTCGTCTTCTACTAACGGCATTCGACTATAGTAATCATCCCACATGTTCTTGGTAAGTTTTCTAACATAGGCTTGTTCTTGAGCTCGATATTTTTCCTGACTGTCCTTTTTGCGTTCTTCATCCGTCATTTTAGGGCTACTATTCGCAGCCTTTTTCAAAGATGATTTCTGGCTGATTTGTGGTGTTCTAATAGGCGCATAAGTTCCTGATGGCGTACGAGATGGGCTAGTGCCATCTTTTGGACTCCCTTCGTAGATCTTTTTCATCGTATGTGGACGAGGACTAGCTGGAGGTTGTTCAGCTTCGTGATAATGGTGTGAAACAAAATAGCCTTCATTATTTTCTTCAGAAATCGTGCTCATTTCATTAAGTTGTGCATTTGGTGGTGGTATTGATGGTGGTATTGTTTCCTGTATGGGGTCATCTACTTCTTGTTCCAAACCTTCCTCATCCTCGTCGTCCTCCTCTTCACCACTGCTGTTTTCGTCTACTATCGCCGATTCATCAATTTCACCACTGCCAAAAACTTCTACAGCCCCAGCAAACGAAATTGATGGCTTTTTAGGCGGTTGAACTTCCTCCGACATTGTAACTGGTACTGTTGCCGAACTTGCAGTTTGACCTGGACGTGCTGCTTGTGACTTTTTGCCGTCTCTAGAGCGACGATACTTTTGTTTCACTAATTTCCACGTCGTTTAAGGAAAACTAAACTGGACCAGATTTGAGATTGATATTTTAATAAAATAGTAAACACCCTCTATTCATAAAGTTCTTTCCGAATGATAATAGGGCTGGTATTACAAAAAAAAAAAAGTTTGTCTCAAGTAGTGCTGTTAGTGTGAGGAGTTTGGGATAGTTTTTTTGAAACCCGCTGGCTGGTTGAAAGCGTGTAAGAACTTTTGAAAATACACGCGGGACAAAAACTACGCTTTGTAGGTTTTTTGGTTTTTCCTTCCCAACCTCAGTAAACGCCTCACACAAACAATACTGATCTCACTAGGTCCCCACGCTCAAGTTTAAAATCGGGGGACAATCAAGTTTGAATAACGAAATAATTCAAAAGAATTAGAGACAATGCCTGGATTGACCAACGGTAATGGCTTTTCTGGGAATTATGGAGATAGCATTGGTTCTAAAGGATTGGTAAATGGTCACGACTTGGATGAATGTATTGAACGGGTTTATCGACGCGAATTACTACCAGAAGTTACGGTTGAAGCATTATGTTCAAAGATTAAGGAATTGTTGATTAAAGAGAGTAACGTGGTTCATTTGAGTGCTCCAGTGACAGTTGTGGGGGATATTCATGGACAGTTTTACGACTTGTTGGAGATTTTTCGAATAGGAGGGTATTGTCCAGACACAAATTACCTGTTCCTTGGAGATTACGTGGATAGAGGGTTATTTTCGGTTGAAACGATTACGTTGTTGGTTTGTCTCAAGCTGAGATATCCTTCAAGGATATACATGGTCCGAGGTAATCACGAATCTAGAGGTATCACCCAGAGTTATGGGTTTTATACAGAATGTGTCAAGAAATACGGATCTGCCAACGTTTGGACGTATTTCACCGACATGTTTGACTTTCTAACCCTTAGTGTGGTTATTGACAATTCTATTTTTTGTGTGCATGGAGGATTGTCACCATCGATACAGTCGCTGGACCAAATCAAGATTGTAGACCGGTTCAAGGAGATTCCGCATGAAGGGCCAATGGCAGATTTGGTATGGTCAGACCCAGAAGAGAGTAAACCCGACTTTTCTTTGAGCCCTAGAGGAGCCGGGTATACGTTTGGAGTGGATATTGTGAAAAAATTCTTGTCAAATAACGGCATGAATCATATTTTGAGAGCTCATCAATTGTGTCAGCAAGGGTATGATGTGTTGTTTGATGACCGATTATCGACAGTATGGTCAGCTCCAAACTATTGTTATCGATGTGGAAACCTTGCATCTGTTTTGGAGGTCAATGTTAATGGAGAGAGGTTTTTTAATGTATTTGATGCTGCGCCGGAAAACGCCGGTCATGCAATGATGTTGAATGAAGGAACGACTGATACGCCAAATGGTATGAATAATAATAATAATAGAAGCATAATGCCTCGACCGCAACCAGTGGAGTATTTCTTATGAACGAACAGCAAACAATAAAAAGAACAAAAAGTATTATACTATATATATATATATATATATATATATATACACGAAAAGAATTACAATTATTTTTTTTGATATCATTTATTATACAAACGCTTGTAATGCACTTTCTAATTTGGTCTGCATCTCGTCCCACTCCGCGGCTGCATCTGATAAGATGGTGATGGCACCACCAGCGCCAATTCGCCACAACTTTTCATTTTCATTCTTATATTGGAATGCAGACCGGATAATAACACTCCAATCAGCTTCATCAGTAACAGACCAGAACCCACAAACCCCAGAATACACTCCACGACGGGTATGCGATTCCAAGTCTCTTAGGATCTCCACTGATCGGATCTTTGGTGCACCTGTCATTGAACCTGGGGGCAAAGAATGCGCCAAAAGATCAATTCCTAGGTAATTTGCAGGAAGTTCACCTTTGATGACAGAAACAAGTTGGTACACTGTGTGGTACTCTTCAACAGTCATCAGTTTGTCGACTCGCACATTGGATACGATTTGGTTCAAGTCATGTCGAATCAAGTCCACAATCATCAAGTTCTCGCCACGTTCTTTGTTGGTGTTTAACAATGCATGCGCCTTTTCATATGTCATGTCTGGTGTTTTCTTGACTGTGCCTTTGATTGGTCGGAATTCACATGTACCTTGGCGGTTCCATGACATGAACCGTTCTGGCGATGAACCAACGAGAGTGGAATCAAACAGATCCAAAAATATGGAATATGGAGACGGGTTTCGGTTCAAAAGGATCTTGTAAAGCTTCCATGGATCCAAACGGTCTGGTAGAGTGATTTCAGTCTGGGCGGTTAGACATAGTTCGTAGGAATCACCACTTCGTAAGAATTCTTTGGATATTTCAATCTTTTCGATATATTCATCACGATCTGGGAACTTGAATTGAGTCTTTTCTTGAAAATATTCCTGGCATGATTTTGGAACTTGTTCCGGTTCTGGAATTGCCGACACGAATTGTTGTAATTTAGACACCATGGTATCCACAAACGACTCATCATTATCAGTAATCGACACAACGTACATGATACCAGTTTTCTGATCAATAAGAATAGTCTTTTCGATATCCACCATGCTGACGTCAGCATAGCATCTATCAAGCTTTTCAAATTTGTTTGGAATGCCATTCATTTCATAACTCAAGTACCCGACAAGACCACCCATAAAACTGCTGTCCTGAGGACCCTGGCACTTTTTGAATTTTTGAAGCTTTGGCATCATATACTTGGCCAAAAACTCATATGGCCCTTGATCACACAATTCAGTCTTTTCTTCCTCTTCGGTTTTGTATTTCCGTGTAAACACATACTCTGGTTGATATGTTCGGTAATGCATAATCATATTAGTAACGCCAGGCTCTAATAACCCGATAATCGACCATCTCCCAGGTTCAGACCCGGAATTGAGAAGCGTGAAATCGTAACCTAGTGTTTTGATGAAATCGCAGACTTGAACTGCAAATTTGGAGTACTTTCCAATCCCACTTAGCTGAATAGATTTGAATGCGACTTTCCCTTCCGGAACTTCATCTCCAAATGATCTTTCGAATGGAGGAGGTTTAATGCTGTACTTTTTAATAATCTCATCCACTGCTGACTGATCGCGGGTCACTTGACGGTTAAACGCTTTGGCCAATTGCCAAAAGTTACCCATAACTGCAGCACCTTTTTCTGAACAGATACTTTCTGGGTGATACTGAACCCCATAAAACGGTTTTGTTACATGCTTTCCTGCCATCAATACTGACTCATCTCCGTCTTGAATCCACGCGAGCGGCTCAACACATTTGCTATCCTTTAGAGTACCATGCAAGGAATGATATCGAATGCTTTCAAAGCTTCCACTGATTCCTTTAAATATGGAATCCCCGGTATGTTCAATGGCCGCCGGTTGACCATGTTTAACCTCTTTCAGCCGTTTGATCTCGCCTCCAAATCCCAGCACCATAGATTGGAACCCAAGACAGACACCAAACACTGGCAAAACTTCATCATTTTTCAGTTCCCATAACGCAGGTAGAACTCCTACATCATCTGGATTATCCGGTGATCCCGGCCCTGGTCCAACTACCACCGCGTCGAAATACGGAAGGACATCTTTTTTCAGCTGATCTTTAGTCAGTCCATTGTTATGAATTGTTACCACCTCAGCACCAGTGACATTTTCGATCAAAGTCGACAGATTAAACGTGAACGAATCATAAGAATCGATCAACAAAATCCGCTCGCTATTTGTCATGGTTGATGTTTTTCCTGTCAAACAAGGTCGAGTGCGGAGAGAGTGGAAAGAAACGGGGAGATAATTTTTCACAGTGGGCCGGCTTTTACGTGTGTGCCGTACGAGGCGAGCAAAAAATCCGTGGACCGGTCAGTCGATAACCGAGACTTGGCAACAAAAAAACGTGATTAGATTGCTGGAATTTCATTATTAGGCAAGAATGTTTCTAGAATTTGATTGCAAATATACGATAACTCTTTGTAACTAGCAATTCTATATCCAGCCGTGGGTCCGGCTTAATGAATTGCAAGCATGCTGCAACGAGAAATGAGCTCTAGGGCAAGTTCCACTAATATGGCAAGATATCTACATGGCTAACCAGAAATAGCATTTTGACAAAAACCCAGCCGTTTGAAAACCCACCCGTGTGACATTTCTAAACCAAACCCTTCTAATCCTTCATCTGGAATGGAGCGGCTGTAACCAGGTCCTTTTTTTGTGTGGCGCGCCCTATTCCAAAATTCCAGATCGCCAAACGTTTTAACTCACAGCACAAAATTTTCCAACATCTCGAAATTTCAACCATACAACCAGCATGAGACCCAGTCCTATTGCACAACTGTTACGTCCATGGAAGACGTACCGAGATGGGACACCATTCTACGGATGGGGTCGAAGGGGTAACAGGAGATGGCCTTTGACTACCAAACAAGGTAACAAGAACTTTTATAAAGGTACCGGATCTTCAGGTATCGGTCGGTGGACGACGAGAGGACGATATATTATTAACTGGGCCAAGGTGAGAACTTATAAAGTGCCATCTGGATTGGATGAGTCTCCATTGCAACCATTGGTTTGTGAAACTGCTCCAATGATCAAGCATTCTTTTGACGGGTATAACCTGGGCGCTATTGATGGAAAGCTTTATATGAAGAAGATTAAGGAATTTATCCAATACGGTGCTACAGAAGCTCCAAAGGCAAAGAGAAAGGGAAATGTCGAACGTGGTTAAAAATGTTCCTACTTTGATAAATCTTGTAAATATTATAATATTGATGAATAAATACACACATGAATCTTAAGAATAGTAAAGTTCCAGATTGTCACCATTATGGACCTCATAATCAGCCAATGTGATGAAATCTTTGAACACACTGTGACCCTTTTTGAGAACTGTCAAGTTAGCACATATTACTATGGAATACAAAAACAAAAACAAAAAAAAACCACATACCAATCTTCTCTGGAGCAGTACCGATCTGAGCCGCCAGGAGTTTCTTGAAATCGCCTATCGTATCATCCGGAAGGCACTAGTGTTAGTGGTTAGTATTTCCCTTAAATAACCCTCCAACGTACTTTAACTCTGACTTTCTTTCCAACACTACCCTTTTATTAGCTTTCCTCTTCTGAATCTCCAGCTGTACATACCGGTCATTAACACTAACTTCAATCATCTTTTCTTCGTCTTCTGATTGGGAGGACAGCAAAATTTGTCCCCGAACCGATCACCAAAACATTTTAAAACTCAAAACGACAAAGAGAAAAGACACACAACATGTTTCGTAATTACAAGGTTATTTTTTTTCTATTCGTATACAAATAATCTTTTTTTCAATTTTTTTAAATATCTCTTTCTTTTTTTTTTCAAATACTTAACCAATGACAAGATTGTCGTCATCCATTTCATATTCTGGAATTTCCAAGTTGAGTGGAGCAGGACCCTTTCGAATTCGGCCAGAAATATCATAATGCGAACCGTGGCATGGGCAAAACCATCCACCATAATCACCAGCTTCACCAATTGGCACACAACCCAAATGTGTGCAAATACCGACCATGATCAACCATTCTGGCTTTTTAGTTCGTTGGTCGTCAGTTTCTGGATCTCGCAATTGACTAATATTAGTCTGTCGAGCTTCTTCAATTTCAGCAGCGGTTCGATGTCGAATGAACACTGGCTTACCTTGCCACTTGATGACAACGTTCTTACCTTCTGGAATGGCACTTAAACCAACTTCAACCTTGGCCATTGCCAAAACATCGGCAGATGCAGACATGGAACTCAGAAAGTCTTGAACAGTGGCTCTTGCAGCAGCGGCCGTAACAAGACCCATGGATCCCACCATAAAATAGGAAAATACTCGATTAGAGTCACTGTTTCTATCTTCCTTGAGGTATGGGCTGAAATCTGGAACTTTGTAAGCTGACGAACCGCCTACTGGATTGTTGTTAGTAGAAGCCATTCGTCGGCTGCCAGCAGAAAGTGCTGCCAACGATGCTTGTCGAGACACTTTTGATTGCGCCAGCTGTCGAACAGATCGCAAGTAGGTCAATCCGGACATGGTTAAATGTTGGTTTGTAGCTTTAACAAAAACTGTGAGAAAGAATAGGGAAAAGAGTTTGAAAGGAGACGAAAAGTTGTGTTCCCGAGCGTGGGTGATATGGTTTTTTTTTTTCCAAAAAATCGCCAATGGGAGTAATAACCAACTTGTGGTTGGGTAAAGTTTAGCTGGCTTGTGATTGGTCCGGTTTTTTGCGGGTAAAACTGGGACCGTTAAAAAAAGTGCTTCGGGCAACGGGAGGGGCGCGGAATCCGGAAGCCGTTCGAGGCTCATTTAGAATTAGATATATAAAGCGCGTTTTTGCCATTATGGTTTCGATATTTACTGCGTGATTTGGTGGTGAAGTTATGGAGCATGTGAGGATGTTCAGCAAAAGTCGCGTAAAGCTGATAATATTTTGTAGATGTCGTTTGGCTTGTATAATGTCCAGTGCGTATAAACGCTCTGGGCGTGGCCTCCGATGATAATATTGGTGGGACTATATTGAATATCGAGTTGTCGCGGTCATCAAGCCCTAGCATGCTACAGGGCAATGACAATCAATCAAAATGTTGTGCGGCGCTTATGCCTGCGGCGGTTAGAAATAAGCGCCATAAAAACAATATGCAACCTTCAATCGTATACTTAACTAATGTTTTACAGGTGTCATGTTCAATAGTCCTTGCGAAAGATTGATCGTACATTAAAGTATATTCATATAATTACATAAATAGGGGGTGGCTGTTTTTGTTTTGCAGCTTTTGTGAGTTTTTAAGCATTCTCCATTGGAGTATCGCCGTCTTTCTCCTGTTCTTCGGTAGTAGCGCGTGACGGTGTTTCAGCGTCGCCGTTGTCATTGTCATTCGCTTTTCCGTCATCGTCTTCACCTTCGTCGTCTCCTTCTTCCTGTTCCTCTTGAGGCGGCTTAACAGAAACCTCACCACTTGTGGATATACCTAGCGTTGTCTGGCCCTTCTCCAGCTGAGCAGCCGCTTTCTTCTTTTCAATAGCTTTCTTGTATGCGACTTTTTTCGGCACGAGATCTGAATCAAAAAGGTTAGTATCAAAATTTATTGCATAGATGGGATGCAAGAGGTTTAGCGCGTACCTGACAAGAACTCCAACTGGTCGACATTTGCAACCGCATTGGCAAAATCGGCATATTGTAACTGCTTTCGTTTGTCTCCTCGAGCATTTAGATGCGCTTGCTCTGTAAAGTAATTTGCAAACAGTTCCTATGGGTGGTGGTGTTAGCGCTGGTGATCTGGTTTGTCCAAAAACACTTACCGTGGCTGCTGCGACAGCATATACAGCACCACTTGATACCGCTACAACGTCATCATCTTGTTTAATAATCCGTTTGACACGAGCAAGTGGAACTTTTGGCGCGTCACCTTTTGCATCGCTTTTGTCTGCCATTGTTCTAATGTTTGTATATGAGGATAGAAAAAAAAAATCGTGAGAGTGTGTGAAAGATTTCCGCGTATCGCACAAAAACCCACAGCCGGGCAGCTCCCAATGCAATGGCAAAGACACAAACTACTTTAAACGTGCTTCAATGAATACGGCAGAGTCAAGGTATGGTTTACAACTAGAGGGAAATACAATTCTAACAGAAAATAAAACAGCAGCGTACAGCTTGAATCTCTCGAACGTGTCGGTCCAGTACCTGATGAGCAGATCCCAGAAATAAAACGTTACAAGGACTTTTCGACCTTTGGTATGGTGGTTGCCCGCTTATCTATGTGCAACATTGTTAACTAACTATCTTAGATTGGGTTGAAGATGCAGCATATGAAAACAGAATCAAACGAAGAGAGATTCGCAGTAGGATACAAAGTCGCGAACCTAAATGGCGAACAAAATTAGCCGAGTTTTACTCTGCGGCACTAAGTTGGGCTGTGCTGGCTTTGATTGGTATTAGTATAGGTGTTATTGCTGGGATTATCAACATTGTCACGGAATGGCTCGCCGATATAAAAAACGGCCGATGTTCAGTAGGATTTTATCTGAACAAGGAATTTTGCTGTTCGGATACGCATGAAGAGACTTGTCCAGAGTGGAAGGAATGGGTATCGTTTGGGCCGTTCAACTACCTGGTCTATGTACTATTTTCCACATTATTTGCATTCATGAGTGCGTTCCTGGTGTATTCATTCGCGCCGTATGCAGCAGGATCGGGGATCTCTGAGATTAAGTGTATTGTAGCCGGGTTTGTGATGAAGGGGTTCTTGGGGGCAAGAACATTAGCGATTAAAAGCATGACGTTGCCATTGGCGATTGCGTCCGGGCTGAGTGTTGGTAAAGAAGGTCCAAGTGTGCATTATGCAGTGTGTGTGGGTAATACAATTGCGAGAAATGTGGAAAAGTATCGGCTTCATAAGAGCAAGATGCGAGAGATTCTATGTGCTTGCGCCGCTGCAGGGGTGGCGGTAGCATTTGGGTCGCCAATGGGTGGAGTATTGTTCTCACTGGAGGAGATTACTAGTTCGTTCCAGTTGAAGACGTTATGGAGATCGTATTTCTGTGCATTGATTTCCACCGGCGCATTGGCGGCCATGAACCCGTTCCGATCGGGCCAATTGGTGTTGTTTAGTGTATCATATGATCGGGTGTGGCATTACTTTGAAATTATTCCGTTTATTATTATTGGAGTGTTTGGAGGGCTGTATGGAATTTTCACGTCGAAATGGAATCTTCGTGCACAGGCGTTTCGAAAAAGGTTTCTTGGCAAATACGCCGTTGAAGAAGCGACGTTGTTGGCTGCGGTGACGGCAGTGATTTGTTATTTTAACCAGTTTCTGCGTGTCGACATGACGGAATCAATGCAGATCTTGTTCCGACAGTGTGAAGTTGACGACGATATTTGCAATTCGGCCAACCGGCCACGCATCTTGATCTCGTTGATCATTGGTGTGGTTATTCGCACATTGCTGGTGATTGTCTCATACGGTAGCAAAGTGCCATCTGGGATTTTTGTCCCATCCATGGCCATTGGTGCATTATTCGGGCGGTTTGTCGGGGTCACCATGCAAGCGATTCAAGAGGCGCATCCACATGCGGCGTTTTTCGCCAAATGTCCCGTGGATGGCCCTTGTATCACTCCTGGGACTTACGCATTTCTGGGCGCTGGTGCGGCGTTATCCGGGATTATGGACTTGACCGTGACAGTTGTTGTGATCATGTTTGAACTCACCGGCGCGGTGCGGTACATTTTGCCCACCATGATCGTAGTCGGCACGACGAAGATGATCGGGGATAACTGGGGCAAAGGCGGCATCGCGGACCAGGCAATCACTGCCAATGGATTCCCTTTCTTGGATAATAAAGAAAGCCATTATTTCGGCGTGGATGTCAGCACGGCAATGGCGGAAACTCCGGTAACGTTGCCGAATGAAATCTCGAGGCATGAGTTGAAGGAATTCATCGCGGAAAATGAGCATACAGGGTTCCCGGTGGTTGATTCCAGAGACGGTACAATTACCGGCTATGTCGGGAAATCAGATCTTGAGTTTGCGTTATCCACAACTTCCACCACAGATCTATCTGACCGCCGCACGGACGTTGAGCCGCAGGACACAGATATAGTGAGCTTCACAAATCTACACGACCAATTCGCCAAAATCGTCAACAACAATCCCATCACAGTACGCCCACACATGGCGTTGGAATACGTGATTGAAATCTTTGGCAACATGGGTCCAAGAGTGGTACTGGTGGATAACAGCCAGGGCCAGTTACTCGGGCTGATTACTCGCAAAGATGTATTGCGTTATCAGTACAAAAATCATACACCTACAGCTACGTCTACGGATACAGAACCAACCGCTGCGCAACAGTTGGACCAGTGGGTGTGGGATGGTATGGTCAGGCTTGGAAACTCGATCAAACGGCGCATCCAGCGATCGTCTTCTTGATCGGTTTTGTCGTCATCCTAAAATATTAGTTCCTGCTTCGGCAAGGGGTATCAATCTTGGTATCTAAAAAAAGTTGAACCAAAATATTACCGGTTTTAAAAGCTGGAAAAAAAAAAAAAAAACAAATGTAAAGGTTGAAAGTAATACAAAATAAAGCAGTCGATATAATGTCGAGGATTATAGAAATAGTTTTTTGTGATTGATTTTTGAATTTTTGAATTTTGGAAATTTTTTTACGGTTGAAATTTTGGAATTTTTTGCTGAAAACTTAGAATCCCTTTAAAAGCAAAACCTCCCCAAAGTGAGACGATACTAGCAAATTCTCTTCCTTATCGGTAGTCGTCGCGTGGTTCCCGATCTCGGAATTCACCACCCGAATATCGATCATCTCTGTATGGAGGTCGGGCATCATCTCTTGGTTCTCGTGGGGCTGAAGGTGGAGGAATTCGGTCTTCTCTGGATGAACGACGGTCATATCCTCGGTCTCGGTAGTCTCGAGGAGGGTATCTTTCTCGACCACCATCGAATCGTCCACCACCTGGTGCACCACCACCACTGCCGCCACTACTACCACCACCGTATCCACGATCTCGATAGTACCGGTCTCTAGAGTCTCTGTCATCGTATCGAGGTCTTCGATAATAATCATCATAACGTCGATCATCATATCCACCTCGTGGACCTCGGTATTCTCGATATCGTCCACCACCACCATATCGATCGTCAAACCGCGGTGGGCCACCACCTCGACCACCTCTTCGTGGCTTTGGTGGACCAAAGTACTTGCCTGGAGTTGGGGTTCTTGGACGCTTTCGCTTGGCCTTTTCAACAGACAATGTCTTGCCTGCAATTTGCATACCATGGATATCAGTCAATGCAGTATCAGCTCCTGAGACATCTAGCATATTAACAAAGCCAAAACCTCGAGATTCTCGAGTGTGTGGGTCAAGCATGATTTGGCATTTTTCGACGGCACCATATTTGCCAAAGATTTCTTCAAGTTCTTGTTCGTTAATAGATCGTGACAACCCCGTTACGAACAAATTGGTTCCTTCATTTTGAGAATCTTCATCATCGGATTTTGGTTGACTATCTCTGTCTCGGTCTCTGTCTCGTTCATCACGGTCTCGGTCATCACGATCTCGGTCATCACGGTCTCGGTCATCACGGTCTCGATCATCACGTTCTCGGTCTTCACGAGGAGCTGGTGACAATGAGCGTCGGTCGTACCGGTCTGGAGAGATTGAACGGGATCGTTCTCTTGGAGAACGTTCTCTAGATCGGTCTAAAAGGGCTAGTTAGTATTGGGTTGGATAAAAAAAGAACAAGTTATTGCTTTGAAATAGACATACCGTATTCTTCCCGTTCTCTTGGTTCTTCGTCGTAATCCGCCATCTTTGTTTTTTTTTCCCCTTAGCTATTCACGTGAAAGCGATAAATAGAAACACACAAAGCAGAAAAAATAATAAAAGAAATACAAAAATAAGCGACAAAAAAAACAAACAATTTAGTCTTTTTTTTTTTTAAACGCTGTTTTTTTGTTTGTTTTGTAAGTGTAGTAGGGTGTCGTTTGGAATTTAAAAAATTCTGCTTGGGACCAATCCTCCCATCCGTTTCCATAGCACCTCCTGTACTGGAGAATACGCGCGAGCCGTGCTGGAAATTACCCATCGATTGTAGAGATTCACAACATGGCGCTGGATCTACAGTGAACATGTTGCAACACGTGTAATGGATTGTTTTGTCAGTAGTGAGGTTTAGCGGTGTGATTTATTTAGTATACGCTTGCCGCAGATGAAGCGGCTGCTCAATGGGGTTTGAAACTAATAATGTCAAGTATTCAATGCGTATAAGCGCAAAGGTATTAGTACGTGCTTTCTACCCATTCACTACCAATCGCCAAACCAGAAAAATCGTTTATTCCTGAAAGCTACACGGTTGGAGCAGATACAAAGTGTCGAGTAAACCACCGGATCCCTTGTCACTACTCCCCGTTGCTGTGGAAACCAACGCCGGGAACTGGGACAAACCCGCCGACACTTTTTCACCATCAAAATTTTCCACACTCGAAACGACAACGGTTAATAACACACAACAAACACACAAATGTTTGGAGTATTACGTTCGATACGGCCTAAGAGCCTAGTCCGCCCTATTGGAATCTCACCCGCTACACAAATGTGTAACATGATGCGCCAATTTTCTGTCACTCCTCAACCAAATGCCACAATTAACCAGATTCGACGAACAGGATTGTTCAAGATTAACCGAAAACAACGAAAAGCCAAGATTAGTGAATCGCCAGATCTCGAAAGAAACTGCCAAAAGAAAGGTGTAGTGCTAAAAGTTGTCGTGTTGAAACCAAGGAAACCGAATTCTGCAAACCGAAAGGCTGCAAGAGTTAGACTCACCAACGACCGAGTCGTAACTGCATATATCCCCGGTGAAGGACACAACGCTCAAGAACATTCTGTTGTCACAGTAAGAGGCGGTCGTACAAAGGATTTGCCAGGTGTGAAATACAAGTGTGTCCGTGGTACTATGGATTTGGCTGGTGTTCCAAATCGTCGAAACGGTAGATCGAAATATGGTACCAAGAAGCCAAGTGAAAAGTAATTCCTTTCTGTAAATACGACTGTTTGTAAATAAAATTGTATTGTATTCTACTATAACGCTACCAACAAAAAACTTGAAACTCCCCGCGGTTTTTTTTTTTTTTTTTTATCTAAATCTTCGACCGGTAGCCGTCTTTCGTTCCTTCTCCGCATTTTCAGGTTTAGCTCGGTTCAACACCTTGAGGAATTCTGTCACTCTGTATCTCATTCTTGAATGCATATAAGCCTTGGAGCATTTGATGTGATAATGGAAATAATCCCGGAAGATTTGAATATGCGACACACAGTTTTCACGTCGTTGAGGCGCCAAATGTCGAGGGAACAATACGAATGTAACATAACCAATATCTTCAGAGACTCTCATGCCAGGAAGTCCTCTCAATTCCAATGGTGGCTCCTTATGAGAATACAAAACCTGTGGAGCATTTTGTACTGCTCGTCGTCGGGCGTCAACAAATTCTTGTAAAAACACTTTACCAAAGATTCGATCGGTTTCGTCCCTGAAAACTGTAGAGAAGATTACAGTTACACGATCATGCGATGGCTTGACAAAGATGGATTCTTCTTCTCGGTAATGAATCGCCATGACTTCACTGGTTGATGCTTCTGGAGCATACATGTCAAGCGACTTTTGTGCAGCATCTGCAGCCAATTCATCAAACTGGTTAAACGCCCGTTCAAATGGAGCAGCCATTGCATTTCGCTTCAACAATGAAATCTTTTCAACCAAATCTTGTCGCTCTTCCAAACTCTTAGACTCTTTAATATGATCCAAATCTAGCAATAGCGAAAGGTTGTATCCATTTTCCGGATTAGTCAGGATATAATCGCTGTATTCTCGTTGTAGAACTTCATTGGCACCATATTTTGCCAAATCGCCGAAGCATTTAATATACATTGACACCATAATTTTGCTCAAGTCGGCCTTGTGCTCGTCGTTTTCTGGGGTCGAAATGTGGAACGTCACATTATCAAAATCAGAGACAATCTGATCAATAGATGACGTTGGAGCGTCGACATCGAGTAGTCGCTCGGTTAGAACGGATTTTAATAATAGATTGTGGTATTGTAAGAGAAGCATTGTGGAATACAAAAAAGCACCAATTGCTACTGGTTGTTTGGTAGGGTTTTCGAAAGGGAGGCTTGGACCTTGTTGACGAGTGCAATTTGGTGTGTTGTCCCAACTGGAGACCGGAGGTCCGATTGAAGCCTCAATTTCGCAAATCCGTTATTTCCGCCCGTAATGTTGTTGTTGTTTTTTTTCTTAAGTATGCTGCTTTTTTTTTTTTGAATTAACTTTATACAGATAAATACAATATGTTCTATGGTTTAACGCCTTCTGGCAAAGGTTTGTTTTTTGCAAAATAATACTTTCTCATACAAGAGTAACCCGCCCAATCGAAACTCTTTTCCGGTAGACAAGAACAGGTGAGATTTCGCTCCAAGGTATTGCAAGGACAATGCGTAAATGGAGGATGAGTATATCCAATGTCTTCAAAGAAATGGATTTCTGAAGAATCGAGAAATAATGATGCAGCTATTGAATGAACTGGAGCATCCCCCCACCGTTCATAAAAGAAGCCGCCGGCTTTGTCAAGATAATCAAAATAGTTTTGATATGCTTCACTTCGCCAGAAATCCATATCAGCGATTTCAAAATTCGACCAAAAATGGCAAAGATTAAAAGTTTTGCCGCTGTCGTTTGAAATAAACTTAATCAAGTTTTCCTTGGACACATATTTTGGGTAATGAGTGATAAAATTCGTAGTCACTTCCCATAAGGATGCAATTGTAGCTTGAAACTCCAAAAGAGAAATGGTAAAGCCGTATTTTTTCCCTTGTGTCCGCATATAAGTGAAAACATTGTAATCGATATCACAATGCAACAAAGTGGATGGTTCAACTCGCCAATAATACTTGTATTCCTGCATCAATGGGTGATGGTAGAAAAACCCAGATTCAAACCGGCACATGTGTCGATAAGATTCGGAATCACCATAAATAATTTTCTTGTTCTTCATTTCCTTTCTTCCTTCTGCTGCAACTGTCTGGTTGATCCAATCTGGGTACGACCAATGCTCCTTTGGAATCTGTCCATAACGAGCTTTGCCAGAGATCAAACTCGACGTTCTTTGTTTAAATTCATCAGTAAACGGCTGTTCGTTTA
Organism: Blastobotrys apis; assembly: GCA_030557665.1. NCBI lineage: Eukaryota > Fungi > Ascomycota > Dipodascomycetes > Dipodascales > Trichomonascaceae > Blastobotrys > Blastobotrys apis. The sequence goes on from JAKTPN010000209.1 coordinate 21,631, forward strand.
AAAATACCCAGTCGTGGTGGTATTTGTGGTTATATCTATCTTCCATGCTTCGAATAGTATTCATCAAGTCTTTTAGATCTGAATTTCGAGCCAGCGTAACTAGAGTCGCATTCTCTGGCTTTTGACCTTTCAAAAGCTTTTGCTGCTCGAGCAGTCGGTTTAATTCATGCTCATCCCGTAATGACTGTGCGGTGTACCTAGAAAGGTCGTCACCAGGTCGACATGTTGCTGGAAGCAATCCATCTTCGAGGTAAAAATGTGTTGATACGACAAGGATGATAGATACCACCGCCATAACGGCGACAACGCGCCGATATGATTTTGCAATACCTGTAGTCATAGCCTGGTACATCATGCTGTGTTAGTGTGGGCTAACAAGGGAAAAAAGAGTGGAAAGGAAGAAAAAAAAAGAGTGGAAAGGGGAAAAAAAAGAAGAAAGAAGAAATAGAAGAAAAAAAACACAGTCGGGATATACGGTTCAGTATATAAAGGAAAAAGCGGGTCAAAATTAAGAATAAAAAGAAACAACCGATTGGATACTGATCGTTACTCAATCCGATCTAAATATATGCATTTCATAATATGCATAGCTAGATTAAGTAAACGGCCAAAGCGCAAAGAAAACGATCGGCTGCCCGTTCACATTTTGTCAAAGACAGCTGCAGGGGTCAAGGTGCTTTTGCGTTGAGCTAAGATATTTGTGTAATAGCATTGATAGATATGAGTGCTGTCCATCATGTCTTGAAATAATCTGATTTTCACAATATCTCGCTTAACTGGAGATCAGTAAACTCTATCTCTACGAGGCTCATAACAAGCCGGTGGGAGTATGGGAGTATACGCTACCAAAGTTCCTGGTGCCTGAACCCAGTTTTGTTGAGTCAGGCGCGCTTGGCCAAGGATTTGTTTGCATGACATCATTCGAGTGGCTGTAGCGGTTGTTTGGAAGCGAAGCGGAAGCGTGCTCCCATCTCATATGGAGCCATTAATAGATGTGCTATTATTGGGCTAGTGGGCTAGTGCATGTAGTGGCGTAAAAGCAACCTATAGTAAGCTGCTGCTTAAAATTTGATGATAACTTTTATATCGATTCTAAACCCGATTCCTCTTATCTTGCAATTTGTTGGATGGTATGAGATGTTCTTTAGAATGCTCAGTAGTAACTACATAACGGATTTGAGCCTTTCAAGTGTAGTATGAGTGCGCAATCAGTAGCTATGATGCTAAGACAGCGCTTAGACCTATACCGTCGATATCAGCCGCCGTTGGCCGCGCTCCAGTTTTTTTGAAATTTTTTGTTTGTTTTACATGTTGGTTACCCGGCCGCAGATCGCTGTGCACCAGAACGTGGCCAATTAGGAAATATATTCTGTCAATCCGGGAACTTTTAAAGTTATATTGCCGTATGCTAAATCTTCTATCCGTTAGATCTAGTATCGGGATTGTCGAATTGAGTAATTGCAGCTTGTCACTGACTATGTTCCTGAGTGCCCAGACAGTCTCCTGTCGATCTCCGATCCCTGCCGAGTTCATTTCAAACCAGCGGCTACAAGTTTACAAAAAAAAATTGACTTCAGTGAACCAAGGCTTGATAGTTTAAAAACGTAGTTTTTTTGAGGCGATGCATAGAGCCTACGTTCTCTAGACCCTAGATTGCTTCTGTCATGCCTTTAACAACTTCAACCTGAGGGAGGCTCAATGTCATGTGGTACCTTGCGCCACGTTTTATATTATATTTATAGATGCCACCGTTAAACTTATCTATACTCGCAAACCGCCGTTACTTCTCTCGCTTAACCTAATGGGACTCTATGTATCCGTGCTATTGGCTGCGGTTTAAGGTTTATCACAACGGCCGCAATTGGAACAAAAAAAGAGATTAGGGTATTAATAGTGGAGAGATAGGGAATTTTCCTTTTATTGTTTTGTTTGAACATATCATCTTAACGAATCCATTTTTCGAAATATCATAACCGAAACCAAAATCAAATGAAAACATCTACGGTGTGTTTTCTCGCATTTGCTGCGGCGGGACTAGAATTAGCTGCAGCGGTTACCGGCCCCGGATATATTAAAGTACCGATTATCCGGACAAGATTGCCGTCAGGTGAACATAAAGGACATGGCGAACAGAAGACAGGCAAGTCTTGAGATTTTTCCTATAGAATTTAATTTTCTATATCATTTCCACGCTATCGATCTTTAAAATTTAAATTGTTATTAACACTCTATAACCCACGAGCCCATCCATCTCGCAGCTGTCACGCACCTGATTGTTTGACGCTCCTGGATCGCCATACCTTGGCAACGCACAGGCGCAGGTTGGCTGGATGGACATATGCTGCTGTTTCATGACAATTCCATTGCAGGGCAGTAGCATTTTATATAATTCCATTCCATTTTGGTTGGCTGTATTTTTCATAAACATATTAAATGGGTTCATCTGAAACGCTGTTTAAAACAACCAATTAATTAACGCCGCTTCCCCTAACCGCCTTCCTGACCCCTTTGTCCCACCGTTGGGTTTTTTTGTTGGATTCTGTAACGCCTCCCTACCACACTATATTTGATACAAAAGCTTCCAATCAACAATGACATCTAAGCAAGCATACAGAGACGACGAAGAGGACGACTATTCTATTCCAGAAGTCAGCTCACAAACAGGGTTGGTCCAGTCGGCAGAAATGGGTATGACCCCATACCAAATGGACTATCCATCGGCTGAAGAACCCCCTATGTATTCCATGGATGAAGACCGTGTCGGACATCCTGGAGATTGGGAAAATACACTGTTCTCTTGCTTTGAATCCTGGGAAGCTTGTTTCTTGGGGACATTTTGTGCATGTACATCGTTTGGTAGATCAACAAAGTTGTTTCGTACTCGAGATTCTCAAGCTCTTGCAGAACCAAGAGGTGTTACTACACTGTGTAACACATTCAGTCTTGCCTATTACGCTGCAAACCTCGCTACATTTAACTTTGGTGGCCCATTGATTAGCATGTGGAGACGAGGTGTTATTCGAAAGAAGTATGGCATTGAAGGTTCTATTCCTAAGGATATTCTCACTCATTTCTGTTGCCATTGTTGCGCTCTTGTCCAGGAAGATCGAGAGGTTATGCTCAGAGAAGTAGAACGACGAAAGGTGTTCAGCCAAGAGCAGGAGGAATTGGCCAATGAACTGGCTCTATAGAGGTAGGTTTTATCCTTAATAGCATATATCTTGGCGTAAAATATTACACTCGTTATTTTAATATATTTTGGTAGGCATTAATTAACTAATGATCCTTTATCCTTAGAGCCGCACTAGGTTTTCTGCCGAACTGTAAACTTAATCTGCATAACAGGTCAAACTGTAATGCGTTGGTTCTTCATATATAGCGACAATGCGCGGAGGCCCACAGCACGACTAGTCATCAACGCTGGAATGTGACACCACGTATTTACCGCACAAACCAGTAAAACTCAGTCAATTTCTTCCACTGAGGTCATCAACGATTCTATAGACATATTCAAATAATTTTAAAACAGCCTATTTGAACCATTACCAATTCTTGTTGATTGTCTCACTGTTTAGACCCAAGAAACGGGCACTTTTCCTCTCAGGTGCATTTTTCATGGTCCCAACGCAAACGCAAAAAAAAATAAAAAAGAACAACAAAAAACACCCACCCACACATCGCCAAACTTTGCAACAAGACAAATTTTCTCCTCTTTTTTTTGTTAAGAAAAAAAAACAGCGCTTAAATCGACAGACGAAAATAAACTAAAAAGACAATGTCGTTTTTTGGCCTTCCGCAAGACGGTAAGGACCAGCAGAAACGAGAATTCGATTTCGAAGATACCTTTGATGATGGTCTAGGAAACCATTTGGCCGAGGACAATGACGATTTCAACGATGAAACGTTTGGTGGTGATTTCAGCGTTGGCAAGGACTTTGATTTTGCTGGTAAAACAGCACAAGTAGCTGGAGCAATTGATGAAGAACAGTTCACTTTTGCAAGGACTAGTAAACCAGCTGCTGCTTACTCAAATCAGTCGCCGTCTCCAGCGCCAACCTCAGTACCAAGTCTTCAACCAATTGCGTCGTTGTGGGGTAATGGCCAACAACAACAGCAACATCCACAGCATCATCTTCAACAACCTCAATCTTCTGCTGCTGCTCCTCCACCTCACCCAGCTCAACCACGTGTGTTGTCTTTAGAAGAAGTTGAAGCTCAAATGATGCCTCAACCGTCACAACCACATGCACCACCACCTCACCCACAGCAAGCTCCAATGCAACAATTTCATCATCATCATCATCATCATCCTCCCCCAATGCCTCAGTTTGGCAATGCACCATTCCCACCACCACCTGGGTTCCCTCCAATGCAAATGCCACAGGATCCTGCAGTGTTGAATATGGCTCCTCCTCAACAGATGATGCCTCCACCACCTCACCAACAGCAACTGGATCGTCCACATCAAGTGCCAGTTCCAATTCCAGCTCAAGGACAAGGACAGCCAGGTAAAGAAGAGAATACATCTTTCAGTAATCGAGAAGGTCCACCAGTTCCAGTACCATCGCTTGGTCAAGTCATGCACGAAGATCAAGCCAAGTCTACTGCTGAGAATGAAAAACTGTTGCAAAAATCTCGAAAGATTGCACAAATTGTCAAGTACAATGGACTAATGTCTCAATGGGATAAGAATTTCATCTTGCGAATTCAATTGCAACAAATGGTTACTGAGGATCCTTATAATGAAGATTTCTATTACCAGGTCCATTCTGCTATTCAATCAAGAAATAATCCTCAACAACCATTGAACGCGTTTGCGCAAACATATTTGTTCCAACGTGGTCAACGAGGTGGTGGTCGATTCAGAAGACACGAGAATCCATTACAACGAATGCAACAGCAGGTTCAACAAGCAGTGGCTTCGGCTCGAGAGCATCCAAAGAAGGATCAAATCGTGAGGGAAGGGGCATTGGGTAAGATTTCTGTCGGTAGTGGTAAACGACCAAGAAAGGCTTTGAATGTTTCCCAGAATGAAACCCCAGATCCAGTGAAGCAAATGGATGAACAAAACAAGACAATTCCTTTGCAAAGCGGAGTAGCCAACAAGCTGTACAATACCAAGAACTTGCTCAAGTCAATTGAAGATGCCTTTGCCATGTTGTTGGAAGTTGAATCCGGTGAACGAGGTCGACCTTCTGATGGCGATGATGAAGCTCTGGGGGATTGGCAAGGTAAAGTTCAAGCTCAAATTGATGCTTTGTGGGATAAACTACAGGTTACTGCACCAGTTGATGCTAATAACACTCATCCATTTATTCTAATGCTTTGTCATGACAAGGGTAAGAAGCTTGTGCCTCGAGTATTCCGACATGTGGATCAAAAGCAACGATTGACTATCTTGACGCGAATCATTGCTCATATTGATTCATTGGATGTGGTTAAAGATGGTGTGTATAAAAATGGTGAAGACCTCAAAGCCAAGACTCGTGAATCTATTGAATTGTTTTCACAAACCGTCCTTCCACCACTTGTTCACTTGATTTCAGAATCTAGTTATGATGTTGTGGTTGGTTTGTTGGAGATTGTGCTAAAGTCACCGGATATTGTTCACGTTGCTTCCACAAAGATTGGTCTTGCGTTTTTGACAGTACTAATTTCTCGAGCGGAACTTATCAAGCAAGATGATTCTTCATCTGTTAATGCACCAGAAGATTCATGGCAAGCTACATTTAACAACTTGTTTAACAAGATACAAGGACATTTGAGTGGTATCTTTCCTCCACGAAATGTGGACGATTCATATGTATGGCACTTTTTGGCATCTGTGGCTTTGGCAGCCAAGCTAGATCATCAACGGATTTTGGTTGATGAAGTTCGAGAAAAGATCTTTGGAACAATGGCTGAAGCAAAGGCTTTGCCTGTGGAATTGGGTTCTCAAAAGATTGCAAACTTGAATTTGTTCTTGAATGTGATGGGGCTCAATGCTACTACTACTGAAATTGGAGAATTGGACTCTTAAAAAACGTTTTTATTTTTTTTTAACACTGTGGAATGGGGGATGTTCACCTTTTTTTTTAAAATTTTTTTTTTTTTTTTAACAAAACAATTATATATATATATTTTTTTCCTCTCGAAAAACTAGTCAAAGAGAGGTTTTTTGGAATGAATCCTGTACATAAGTAGTTATGTATGTTTAATGAATGAACTAAAAGTCGCATTTTGAAATAATGTCTGTGGAGACGAACGATACCAGCGTAAATTTCAGTACGGAGATAGATTAACCACCCAAATTTTTCATTTTCGCGAACACACAAAACCGCTGAACTATATAGACAAGACGTTTTTTTGGACAAGGTCTAACTAATTCTCTTCCCACCCCCCAACACACTACACATATAATGATTCGGTCTTTTACGCGAGCGGTTACACAAGTATCTCGACGGCAGTTGATGACGTCGGGATCTCGAAACTTGTCCATGGTTGCAACCCCAGCACTACGATTTATCAATGTTCCACAACAACAAAAGACTTTTGTTGGCGTTCGGTTCTATAGCGACGGTCCACCACCATTGACACGGGAATTCGTGGAAGAACGAGTAATTGACTTGCTGAAATGTTTCGACAAGATTCAGGATCCAGAAAAGATTACATCTGCGGCTAGCTTTAGCACAGACCTCAAACTCGACTCGTTGGATATTGTCGAGTGTTTGTTCTTTATCGAGGAGGAATTCGGAATTCAAATGCCAGAGTATGTTTGAAACTTGCAGAAGGATGATGAAGATGCTAACTAAGTTTTATAGTCATGAAGCTGATGAAATCAAGACTGTCGGTCAAGCAGTTGATTACATTTTGGCTCAACCAGATGGTATGTGAAAATGAACGAATTGAAGGAACAAACAAAACTAACAAATACACACACACAGCTTTCTAATTATCTTGTAAAAATAAGCGTCTTCAAAGAAAAAAAAAATTGGTATATATTATGAACAAATAAAACAAATGCATTGGTTCAATCGTTACCCCGTTCATCTAAACACCCTATAACCATAGCCAATCATTGGCCGTTTTTACTCAGCTGAGGCTGCGACCGGGTAACCGAAAAATGTCTGAATCCCGCGCCGCACCACGCACCACGCACCAAATGGTTAACCTCCTTTCGCCCCGCGATCTGCACCTCGGTAATCATGTCGGCAGAAAAGCGCGGGGTATTTGTTGACCTGGACCCAGTTTTCGGTTAATTTGAATAGAATACCTGCAACGATTTATTTTCTTCACACATAAAATCTTTTCTCTTTCCCCCAATCCTAACATTCACTAGCCCCCCATTATTTCGAGGATGACAATCTATAAATCCCCTTATGGTCCATTAAAAGATATATATTGTGGCAACGCAGCTCAGTTTATACAAGAGTCCAAGACTCTACAAGCGAATCTAGATAATCCTATATTTGCCGATGCAGCCACTGGTGAGCAGTTGACAGGTCGACAAGTTCTTGATTTGATCGGGAAAGTACACCATATTCTTACGACGAAATATGACATCAAGTACGACGATGCAGTGTGTTTGTTTGCTCATAATTCTATCTACACAGCTTCGACTCAGCATGGTATTTTGTCATTAGGTGCTGTTGTCTCGCCAGCGAACGTTGCGTATCAGCCAAATGAGTTGGCTCACCAGTTGCGTGTTTCTAAATCAAAGCTGTTGATCACAAATGAAAAGCTATACGAAACTTCTCAGAAAGCTGCTGCGGAGAATGGATGTGTTGTCAGCAGGGTGATCTTGCTGAAGGATTTGATCGCACAGGCAAAAGCATCCACCAAATCAGAATTACCGGTGGAATTACCAGGTGATTTGGCTACAAAAAAGGACGCGTATTACTGTTTTTCTAGTGGTACCAGTGGTCTGCCGAAATGTGTCATGTCCTCGCACCAAAACTTGACATCTAACTGCCAACAACAATTACAGTCTGCTGGAGATTTTTATGCTCAAGGTAACGTGTTTGCAGGGTTGTTGCCAATGTCTCATATTTATGGTCTGTGCATTCATGTGTTCACTACTCTATACAGTGCGAATCTATGTGTAGTGTTCGAACAATTTGACTTTGAAGAGCTGTTGCAAGGTATCATCAAGTACAAGATGACGAAGGTGCATGTTGTACCTCCAATGATTGTTTTATTTGCCAAGAGCCCTATTGTTGACAAATATCCGGATATCAAAAAGACGTTGCGTATTTTAATGAGCGGTGCGGCGCCCCTTTCCGAATCTTTGGTCCGTGAAACACAAAAGCGTATCGGAGCTGAACCGAAACAAGCTTACGGGCTTACCGAATCCTCACCAGTGTCGCATTTCTTCATGCATGATCCTGTTAAATACAATCCAGGGTCTATTGGGTGGTTGGTGCCAGGCCAAGAGGCTCGGTTGGTGGATGAAGACGGTAACGACGTGCCAAAGGGTCAACCGGGTGAATTATACATGCGGGGTCCAAACATTATGAAAGGTTACAAGGACAATGAAAAGGCTAATATTGCTGCATTGACTGAAGACAGGTGGTTCCGGACTGGAGATATCGCTCGGATTGACGAGCTTGGACAATTCTATATCATTGACCGAGCTAAAGAGTTGATCAAATCGAAGGGCCATCAAGTAGCCCCAGCAGAGTTGGAAGCGGAGTTGCTGCGGCATCCAAATGTCGCAGACTGTGCCGTGGTTGGCGCTTATTCGGAGGCTGAAGCAACCGAGCTTCCGAGAGCTTTTGTGGTGTTGCAAGGGTTGAAACCTGGCTCGTCAGAGTCCCCGTTGGTTATTAAACAATGGTTGGATCATAGAGTCGCCAGGCATAAGCGGTTGTGGGGTGGTATTGTAGTGGTGGACCAGATTCCAAAGAGTCCTAGTGGTAAGATCTTGCGACGACTGTTGAGCGTTAGGAAGGACGATAAGGTCCATGGCCAAAAGGCTCCAGCCAAATTGTAGTTTTAGAGGAATGTATCCGCTATAATATGTTGTAATTTTACGGCCCGGGGTCCGAGTTATGAGTATACTTAGTGAGTAGAAACGGATGTCGGAGTTCGTAGAACATGCGTATACATGTAATGGCGCATAAAAAAGCGGAGTCGATGGTGCGGCCCCCCTCCCCGCAGTATATGAAGACACCTCGGTTAGGGCGTGGTGTATATAAAACCTGGAATGATTGCGCTCCTTAATTGCCCTGATCAAGACCCAGGCGGTTCAAAAAACTATTCTATGATATATACATCCAAGTTCGGTCCATTAAAAGACGTGTACCACGGCAATGCAACGTCGTTCATCCGACAATCACCGTACCTAGCCAAACGACCAGACCATCCGATTTACGTCGATGCCAGGACGGGGAAAAGTTTATCAGGACGACAATGTCTTGATATGATTGGTAGAATCCATACCGTGCTTTTTCAGAAATACGGTATGAAATACGACGATGTGGTGGCAGTGTTTTCACCAAACTCGATCTACGTCCCGCTGGTATACCATGGAATTTTCTCACTCGGTGGAATATGCTCCCCAGCAAACGCATCATACACTTCCGAAGAGCTGGCTCATCAATTGAGGGTTAGTGAAGCGAAGATTGTCGTCATTGCGCCGCAATTAATGAGTACTGCGCAGAACGCCGCCGCAATGGTCGAAAAGAACCCGCCACGGATCGTGAGTCTTGATAGCTTGATATCTGATGCTGCAAAGTTCGGGTTTTCAGACCCGGTTGAACTTCCAGGGACCGAAGCAGCGTATAAACACATGTTGTATTGTTTTTCGTCCGGCACCAGCGGCGTTCCTAAAGGTGTGATCACCACGCATCGGAATATGACGTCCAACACGCAGCAAGCCGAGCAATCCAGAGTCAGCGATGATTATGATGACCCTAGCTTGGTTGTCTCTGGGTTTTTACCAATGTCCCACATGTACGGGTTATCTGTGATGGTAATGGCTGCGTTGTACAAAGGCAACACGATTGTGGTGTTTGACAAGTTTGACTTTGAATTACTGTTGCAATCAATCATCAAGTACAAAATCAGCGCAGTTTCTGCCGTCCCGCCAATTATGGTGCTTTTCGCCAAGAGCCCACTGATGGATAAATACCCGCAAGTGCGAGGCATTTTGCAGATGATCGGGTGCGGCGCGGCGCCGCTTTCGGAATCTCTATCCAACGCCGCACGCGATCGTACGGGCTCGGTGGTAGCTCAAGGGTATGGACTGACGGAAACGTCGCCTACTACGCATAGTGCGCAAGCCGACCCGGGGAATGTCAGGATGGGATCGATCGGGTGGTTGGTGTCTGGCCAAGAAGCGCGGATTGTGAGCCCGGATGGGCAAGACGTTGAGCGCATTGGCGACCGTGGGGAATTGTATCTGCGGGGTCCGAATGTCATGGCAGGATACTTGAAGAACCCTGCTGCCACCGCTGAAGCGTTGACGCATGACGGGTGGTTGCGTACGGGGGATATCGCAGTTATCGACGAGACCGCGCAGTTCTACATTGTCGACCGCGCCAAAGAGCTCATCAAATACAAGGGGATGCAAGTCGCGCCGGCAGAACTGGAGGGGCTCTTGTTGAACCATCCCCATGTTGACGATGTCGCGGTCACGGGCGTGTGGTCGGAAGAAGAAGCGACGGAGCTGCCAAGAGCGTATTTGGTTTTGAAAAACCAACAAGATGCAGATGCCAGAGAGGTTCTGAAATGGTTTGATGAATCCGTTGCAAAACATAAACGGCTGGCTGGTGGGGCAGTAGTGTTGGACGTTATCCCCAAAAGTCCTAGTGGGAAGATTCTAAGACGCCATTTGAAGCAGAGAAAGGGTGATAAGGTCATAGGGTTGAGACATGCAAGTAAGTTGTAGCAAAAATTATAGAAATTCCATGTCATTTATCAGTATGTTTAGTGGATAGTCTAAGATTCTTCGTCGTCAAGCCGCACGAGATCGGTCGAAACATTTTTCTCGGCGGCCGATAATTCCGTATCCAGCGTGGTGTGCCGCCATGCAAACTGCAGACTGCAGGCTGGCTGACAACTCACTCATAAACTTCTCCTTTTAACAAACTCATTGACAAAAAACGAAACAACATAAAGCACAATTTTGAACTATATATATATGGGTACGACAATTTCCAAATTGAGAACAACGGTTCGAGATGAACTCCTCCACAAGAACCGCAATAACGGCCCCACCACGACAGACGCTGAGATCTACGGAGAAATTGTCGCCCGCCGCCGAGCTCGTCGAGCCCGCGATGAACGGTACCTCAGCTTCGATACTACACTCAACGACCAGAAACGTAACGCTAAAGTGATTGATTGGCTTATGACTCTACACGACTAAATACTTCAGCTTCCAGCTGTTCCAGAGACTTTTGGTACGCTTCGTTGACCTTATCATCTTCGGCTTCAACAATCTCATCCAGCGTTTCAGTCTGGACAGCTTGACGAGATTCTTCTCCTCCTCCTTCTCCCACTTCACTTGGTCGGTAAATCGACCTTGATACACTCCAGAAATGCTTGTGTTCACCTTTTGAACACGCCAAATTGAACGCAGTACCTTCGTTGCCGGCCCGTGCAGTCCGTCCTACTCGATGAACATACTCACGCTTACCGATCGGTAGATCATAATTGATGACATATCTCACCGCCGCGATATCAATCCCCCGTGCAATCAAGTCTGTACATACCAAGATGCCGATTTCACCATTGCTGAACTGTCGAAGTACCTTTTTCCGCTGTTTCAGATCCATTTCACCAGAACATGCTTGAACAACCCGCTGACCGGAAAACAGGTTTTCGTCAATCAACGAGATCAATCGCGCCAATCTCGCCGCTGCTTCATTCGATTTGACAAATACCAGCGTATCGTTTGTAATTCCATGCTTCTCCATCAATTGAACAAGTCTCAACGGTTTCACTGCCGGTGACTTTACCGGTACCAGTTTCTCAACCAGCTGCTGCGGCACGGAAAACTCGTAGTCAACATTACTGTCCTTGGTGCCTACCACGTAGATTCTTGGTTCATGGATATGCAAAGAAGCCAATTTGCCCGGATCTCGGGTCAATGTGGCGCTAAATACCAGCTTCTGAACTGGCCGATGCCATACCATTGATTGGTCTTTTGTACGTTTTGGCAATGCACTCATCACCACATCCACCCATTCCTGGAAACTCTGATTCAACAATCGATCTGCTTCGTCAATAACAAAATATTGCAAATGGTCTAACGTAAACTCGTTTGTCTGACGAATATGGTCTACTAATCTCCCCGGCGTCGTGATCAGGATATCCGGCGTTGATGAAGCCAGCATTTTTTGCTCTTCTTTGAACGACCTATCCGTTCGTAACATTACCACACGTAATGAAGTCCCCTTTGCTAGTGATTCGACCACCTGACGTACCTGCTGAATTAATGGCTTTGTTGGTAAGATAATCAGCGCCCGTATTCTAGGCACAACTCGTTTTGACAGCGACTCTACAATTGGAATACCGTAAGCTAGCGTCTTACCGGACCCAGTATAAGCATTGACTAGTAGATCTTGTAATGGATCCGGTGCAATCTGTCGTGAATCTTCAAGCATTTGTGGTAAAACTGCCGTCTGGATTGCAAATGAGGAGTCAAATCCTTGGTTCTTGAGGTTATCCACCATCCGTTGGCTCAATCCGAATTTACGGAACGGTTTTGTCTGGTCGAGCGGCACATATTCTGGCTCTGTCATCCAGTCTGGTGCCATATTTTTGAGATTCTTGTGCGTTGGTTTGGCATGTTTCGGCATAGGCAATGGTACCAGATCATGATGTTCCACTGTCGTTGTATTCTGATCATCGTTTTTCGTATTTTCTTCTTCGTCGCCTTCTTCTCCAGGTTCTATACGTCCCATGATTGTCTTGAACTTTTCGAAAATCCCCCGGGTCTTTGGATCTTGGTGTTCTGCTGTTTCGCCTTGCTTATTCTCTGTTTCTGCGATATTTATTGTTTTTTCTTCATCATTTCCCGTATCCAATTTTGCCTTCTTCTTCGGCTGTTCCGACATCATAGACGGGTCGAACCGTTTTGCTCCAACAAACATTGTTGAATCTCACTCTTTTCCTATTCTCTTGTCTTTTTGATGGCGTTGAAAAAGAAGTTTTTTGAGCCTCGCGATTCCGTTCACTTTTTTTTTTTTTCTATTCCCAGTGGGCATGCACCCAACCAAAAATTTCTTCACCACCGACATCATCCAAACCCTCTAACCCGCCGGCAAGCACACATACACCATGAGACCTGCTTTGCAGTTAATGAAGCGATCCGCATGGAAGGGTAAGTCATACTTGGTTGAAAACCATAGTATTCGTCCGCTAACAAACCAAAATAGGGCCGTTCATCGTGCCTCTACCGCTCAAAGAAGCCCGGACCAAGAATATCCCTATTCGAACCAACGCCAGATCATGCACAATTCTACCAAACATGGTGGGTCTAAAGTTCCAGGTACACAATGGACGGGAATACGTTGCATTTGAAGTCGTGGAAGATATGGTTGGAACCAAATTGGGTGAATACGCTCCAACGAGAATACGACATGTCTTCAAAAAGGGCAAGAAATAACCTTTTTAAAATCGGGGTTCTGCTGAGGTCTTTTTAATGGGTTAATGATAATAATAAAAATAATAAAAATATCTTGTAAATATTCATGCAATTATATATATATATCTTGTTTGCTGCCGCTACCGTTTTTCTACGTCATCTTGTCACGTCTATTTTGACTATCAAACGCATCTCTCATTCGATCCTCTCTCAAAACACCAGTAGTATCCTGCCATTTCCATTCATTCCATCCGCATAATCTAATCACCAAACAAGTCGCATTGTCATCCCCACCCAATGCTTCTGCGTATTGTACGATTTCCCTTGCAGCGTCTTGTGGGGTACCTCTACCAGACCCACGTTGTTCTGCAGTATTAATCGCAATATCTACCATTTCCTGATCTGACACCAAATCCGAAACCCCATCTGATACCAGAATCAAAAATGCTTCATTCCCTCCAAACTCTTTCATACTTGGAGCAACAGGATGCTTTCCTGTACCTCCAATTCTACATTCAATAATTTCCGGCTCGGCTGTAATTCCTCTTGCCTTGCCCGATAAATCGCCAAACGACCGCGTATTCGCATATCTACCGAACCTTTCTTCACCAAATGAATCTGTGAAAAAACTAGCAGTATATCGCTTCAGTCGTTCTGCCTCCACTAACGAAGACGGATGATGGTTCGTAGTTAATCGAAATGGTGATCCATATCGATCACCAATAATACATCTAGTATCCCCAACATGGGCGACCAACAAATTCGATACTTGATCTGGGTCCCAGAATGCTCGCCCTTCATCCTGTGAATAAATATACACCGAGGTTGCAGTTGATCCTGATGGCACCTTGGATTGAGTAAAATCATAGTCAGCATTTAAAAATGCCATTGGCAACCGCAACTGCATGTCATCATGTGGTGTTAATCGTCTATTATACTTTTCAACTTCATCCCATTTTCTCCAATATCCTCCAATATTCTGTTTGTATCGTTCAGGAATATCCCACATTTTACTCATATCAAACTCTTCGACATATTTGGCCAAATTGTCCTTCAAAAACTCACTACACTCCATTCCACCATGGCCATCAAACACTGAGAAATTAAATACTTGCCGTGTCTCATTTTTATGTTTCCGTTTCGATCTTGGCAATAAACTCGACCCTACTGGTAGCTCCAAAACTCCACCATAGTACCGGTCTTCATTTCTTGGTCGGTTCACTCGGGAAGAATAGTGGCCAAAATGCGATGGAGCTTTCAGCAACGGAATACGTGCTCGGCATCCAGTTGGAGTGTAAAACGTGTACGTCGTTGATAACCCTCGTGCTGAACGTCCTATAAAGTCGTTATCAGTTAGTCCTTGTTTTTTTTTTGTTTGTTTGTTCGTTTTCGTATCTCGTGTCGTCTTCCGATTTTTTTTTTTTTTTTTTTTTTTTACATACCTCTTAGAAAGGGTCGCATAACTTTATCTTCACACAGCGAATAATAACGTTGGTTTGTTATAAACCATCAAATGTCTTGAAAAAAATCTGAGAAAAGTATAAGAGAAAGAACGAAGAGAAGCCTTTAAAAGGCTATAAAAAAAAGGGGAGTTGCGGCGCACCCCATAAAAATTTGGTAAATTTAAACCGGGTTTCGATGACTCGGCGCTCGCCGAAACTTGGGTTCATTCAACAAAGTCAGATCGCCCCACAATTTATTACAGATTTGTTCATACATCCGCACACTATGATTTTTCTTTACAATTTTTGTAAAATCTATTTATCCTCCCGTGAACAGTCCCTAAATATGCAACACATTGATCTTTTGGCGAAAGAGGAGAGGATTGGATTAATGGCGTGATAATTGGTTGTCCAGGATACCGAAGAATGGTATTGATCTGATCAAATGTTTTATATTTGAATTCTTTTATTGCCCCTTCCTGGTCATCGCCACCCAATTCCCACTTCAAATAATGCAAGGTACCTTCAGAGTCCCCAACCAAGCAATTCCATTCGTCCAGTAGCTGAATACTTGTACACCACTCGACATGCCGTGCCCGTTTGATGGTTCTAAACTTGAGACTCTCGATCGACTCAAAACGCACAAACGTTATACCGGACACTGCATCTCCAAATACAAAAGTATTGTCAAGCCAATCCATTGCTGAACATACCGTTTCGGTGAAGAGCCCAACTTCATTAGTACCTTCTGTAGACGGGATAACATGATTCAATCGAAATCGTTCCTTCCCATCATCATCTCGGTCACTAACCGCGACACTGTAAAACATGACCTAGTTTTTCTTGTTAGCTTCAGTTTTTCGATTATCCACACTTACTCTTGATCCTGCACCAATTGCAAACAATTCACTTTCTTTATGCACCGCTAATGCAGTTACCGCTCCATCAACCTTGACACTGGCTTGTAACTCCAAATAATAACCCTCTGCTAAATCCATGCTCTGTGAATATAACAAAACCCTTCCTTCTTCGCCCTTTGTGTGCCCGACCTGGGTCCCCACTACCAAGAACCACGTGTCTTTGAACTTGAGCCGCACCATTGATGTGGGTAATTCATGCTCCATCATATTTACAACACTGCACGGTTGATCCAAATCTCGTTCATAGTATAACCTAACTACTCCACCTGGGTTCTTGTTTGAGCCCAAGTCACTGCCCATTGTAGTTATTGCTAACGTCTCGGTAGGCAGAGTGCATACTGCTACCATTGCTTCGTATGATGGGAAAGCCAACACGCGACGTTGTATCGCTTGATTATCAGCCGGGTCAAACTTTTTGACTGCAAGCCTTTGATCTTCAACAGTGGCAATCCTATTGTCTCCCATTAAAGCAATGTATGAAGGAATAATCTTCTTTGTCGCGTGGAATGCCATTCTTTCACTATACCTGAATGACCCAGATCCGTCAAAATCGAATATAAACGTGGAATTGCTCATTGCCACAAAACTCTCGGTATATGCCCGATCAAAATTTAAGCTAGGAATAGCCTTTGGAGAACGATATATCTGAACAGGTTTGCGCCCAATGGATAATACCTTAGTCACCAGGCCTTCTTTAAGATTAACTTGGATCAATTCTCCAGTAGTACTGCCAACAATAACGTATTCTTTGCATGGTGAGAAAATAATCGACCGCGCCGTCACTGAAATCTTGATCTTTTTTGACAGCTGTAGATCTTCCCCCACATTATAAACCCAAATTTCTTCTAGCATCCAAAACCCAATCACCGCCTTCTTGTCTGCGGCTGAGACAGCTGAGATTTCTTCATCACATTCAAGTTTATGTTTGACTCCATGAGTACCAACTAATGCTAAGCGGGTACGGTCGAATACACAAATAAGGTGCTTGCCTTCATTCGCCACCAGCACAATCTGTTCTAGATGATACTCTGTCCTTTCAAACACTACTGCTGCGGTGGTCACCTGGACCAACCGGTCATTAACCTTGCCGGCATAAAGAGTAAATTGACCAGACTCAAAAAACTCGAACTCTTTCAGCTGCTCAATACCGTCATCTGTGACTTTAAACACTAACGTTTCCATAGAAGTTACCACAATAAGCACTTGTTCATCATCCAAGTACCACACTCTTTGCACGTCCTCCACATCCTCAATTTGAACATTTTTCCGATACAGCATGGCTTGTTCGACATCTGTGATTATTGCACTAGAAATCTCGCCACTCCCTGCTACCCAGACCCTGTCCTGTTGGATATCGCCGTCCGTATATGTCAATGCCAATTGCATAATTGTACCAATGCTTTGGATTTCTTGAATTGTCGACACTTTTGGTTTATCAGTATTATTGGTTGGTAATTCCACTTCAATGATCAAAGTGGACCCCGAAGAAAGAGCAAAGAAAAATGGGCCAGAAAGATGAACTATCGTGGACAATGGATCGCATCTACCCAGACAAACAACATCAATACTGGGCCCTTCATTCGGAACCACCAAAAACAATTCGTAACCTTGGTTGACCAAATATCTACCTTCATCCACTTGCATCCCGCAATGTTGTGGTCCAACAAGCGGACGGAGTTTCGTCTCGGTGATTCGTTTCCGAGGTTCACAGCCATGCTTCAATCCACGATCGCTTTCCTGTGGCAATGCTCGGTATTCGTAGATGACCCGTGCTGGGGTCCCTTCGTTATTCTCTGCCAAAGCGGTACCTTCAATACGATCGTCTTCAATTCCAGTGATTTTGGCTTCACATTCATTATACAAACTAATCCATGAACCGATTTTGACCCCAATAAGAGCAGCCTGGTTAACCATATATTCTGAAGTTCCGGCTTTTTTCAACACAAGCTTGATCACTGGCTGGCTTTTCGTATCAGGGTATACAACGTATCCACAGCGGGAATCGCCGCATACCAACAAGTCTTGATAGTCACCAATGATTTGTCGAGCATCATCTCCAACTTTGGTTGTAGCATATGGCTCGTAGTAATGATGTGATAAATCACTAGCCGTCATTTTCCAAAAGTCTATAAATTTTTCGGTTGATCCGCTTGCATATAATACTGCTATTGTCGGGTCCTTATCGGCATTAACCACCTGTAGTGATAACACTTGCAGCGGCAACTCGATTTCCCTGACGCGATGCAAATGACCCTCAGAATCTATCGCAAATACCTCTAGCAGCCCAGAAAACCGTTGAATTGCCATAAAAGACCGCCAAGTTGCAGACAATGGTTGAGTGTTGACTGACCCCTTCGGACGGCGGCGTTTAGGTTTAATAACATCTTCAACCAATGACAGAGTTCGGCCTGATACTTCCACATTTGTTGCTTCTAAAATGTTTCCATTTACCGAAATCATTTGCCAATTTTCCGAGTTGCTAGTCAGACAATATAATCGTTCTAACTGTCCATCTGGGTTGTACCCATGTGCGCCAGAATACTTGACAAGCCCGGATACTGGAGCGTCAACCTTGACTCTCTGAACCGTTTCTAGTCCGTCTGTAGTAATATTCATGAAATCCACCGTATCATACTTTCCAATTGCCAGCAGTTTCTGGCCATGCGACAGAAAGTAACCAGTTTCGAGAAACAACACCTGATCCGTCACCAATACTGGTTCTGCCAAACGTCCCGGATATTCCCCATCACCACCACTCATCGTATAATATCCTTTGCTTTAATAGTTAAGATCTCAGCCCCGAATAGTTCCAGATTTCAAAATCCACTCTAATAGCCGAGTCCAGTAAGTATAATCCTAGATACTCCGTTTATTAATTAAAAGTTGGTTGGAGTATAAACAGAATTGCCCCTAGTCTCTTACTAAACGCCGAGATATCTGGGACGTTTAGAAAATGCTATCGTCCGCCGCGGCGCGTCCCTCCACAAATAAAGTCCGCCCGCTTAGTCAAACAAACAAAGTTTAAACGAAAAAGTCTACGATCTACGCTAAAACCGCTTGTTTCTTTCACAAATTGATGTAAAAAACTATATATATTTTGATTTATTTCCAATGGTTTGTGTCTTTTTTTCTTTTTTCTTCTCTCAATCTTCAAAAAGATAAGCTATACAATTTTGTCTAAAAAAAAAAATTAACAGCTTATCAAATTTAACATTGAACGTCTTGGGTGGCCTTGGAGTTCATCAACAATGCAACAATCAACCCGTATAGACCCAAAACTTCGGCGAAAATAAGAATCAAAATGACACCAACAAACACTCGTGGTTGCTTACCAGTACCTTGGACACCAGCATCACCAACAATACCAATGGCGAACCCTGCAGCCAAACCGGAAAGACCTACGGACAAACCGGCACCCAATTGAATGAATCCAGTGTAAAGGGCTTGCTTCTGAGAAAGAGAATCAGAAACCAACACAGATACAACCAACCCATAAATAGCAATAATACCGGCCATGACAACTGGGACAACGTCTAGGATATTTTGTTAGTACCGTAAAGTTTCACACCGTGGGGACAAAAAAAAAAAAAAAAAAATAGGAAAAAAAAAAAAAAAAAAAAATTGGAAAGACAAAAACAAACATACTCTTGACCAAAGTATCTGGTTGATAAACAGCGGTGGCCAAAATACCAACACCGGATTTAGCAGTACCGTAAGCAGCACCGAAACCTGAATATAATGTTAGCTCGACTCGTCGTGGAAAGTAAAAGACGTACATGTGAAAACAATGGCGGCAGTACATCCTAAAACACCAAAGAATGGCTATAGAAAAGGGTTAGCACTTGTTATAGACTGCGTCGAGACATACAGCATAAACAGGACTAAAAGCATTGGTTAGTATTGGTTCAATAAAAATAACGAGGCGAAATTGAAAGCAAAAGGTTTTTGTTGCCAAAGATAATAATAATCGAGCCAATGTTCTCTAATGGACTCGACTCCTTGAAACAAACAACCCCCGTAAACAACCACCACCACCATCCAATCCAAAACAATTGCCATTAAACATACCAAAGATCAGACATTATGAAATTAAAAAGATGAAATAAAAAAAACTAATAAGAAATTGATGCGTTGGTTTTAATTTGTCGCTGCGTTAATAACTTGTCGCTAGTTCGAGGAGATCGTATAAATGTGACGGAGAGGAGAGAGAAGCAGTTGAAGTTAAGGCGCCAGTGTGTTCAGTTTGGTTGGGAGAAGGAGGTGCCTTGAATCACTGCCGAGTATCAAAGCTGGACAATGAATAGTTTCCGGGTAACAGGGACGAAATTGGGACCGGAGAGATCGGCCTGAAATGTACCTGGCCAGAGCGTAATTTTGAGCACAGTGAAGGATGAAAATTTCATGCAAAATATCCTCCCATCGCTTGAACCTCTTCTTCCTCTTTCGTTATCCTATCGACAATTTCAGTTCTGATCCTACCGGCATCAAACGAGGCGAGCTAATATACTATCTGCAAGGAACCTCTTTGACTTTTTTCTAATACTACATTCAACTTATATTCAACCATGTCTGACGCCCGAGCTTTCCCTCTAGCTGACTCTAAGGTCACTGAGAATATCCTCGATATTGTCCAACAAGCTACTCACTTGCGACAACTCAAGAAGGGTGCTAACGAAGCCACCAAGACTTTGAACCGAGGTATCTCTGAATTCATCGTCATGGCTGCTGACGCTTCTCCATTGGAAATCGTTTTGCACTTGCCTTTGCTTTGTGAAGATAAGAACGTTCCATACGTCTTCGTTTCATCCAAGATTGCCTTGGGTCGAGCTTGTGGTGTTTCCCGACCAGTTATTGCTGCTTCTGTTACTTCTAACGAAGCTTCTCAATTGAAGGAACCAATCAACCAAATGAAGGATACTATTGAACGTTTGTTGATCTAAATACATCTTTTTTTTTGTAATTAATGAATTTATATTTTAGCTGATTTACAGACCGTGAAACGGCTCAAATTTTTAGAAATTTTTTTTTTTCCCTCTCCCAATGCGGCGGCGATATATATTTTTGCGACATGTACACCGATAATAGCCCTCCGATGGTGGCGTCGAAGGAAAAATCGCTGATATTGTCAAAGACTGAACCACTGGAAGATGAGCAATATAGGTTCGACCGACCAAAATATGCCGTTAGGAAGGAGGAGTATAAAGAAGGGCTAGACAGGATTATTTCGAGAATGTACTTCCCGTCTGCTCAACCAGAATCAGATAAACCTAAATCGCTGGACCAGTTGACTGAAATCCAAAGAGACGCAGAAAAGTTGACACTTTCACAATTTCAAGTGAAATATACTACCGAATCTCTCGAGTCGTTTGGGAGACTAGTGGAACGGCAATCTCTGAAAAAATCTAGAGAGAATGAACAGCTATTTGCCAACCCCACAACAAACAGTGTCATGCATCATCCAAAAGGTCTACTTACTGCACCGCCGCGACCAAGATTTAATCCTACAAAGAATATTTCCGCGGGAAACGCGATCATGGGTCTGGAAGGAGATACAAGTTTGGTGTCCCGAAGGGAAATCTTGGAAGCTCTGGAGGACGGCAAGTACGATTATGTATTTGGTGACCAGGAACGTGCCGACTTGCATCAATCGCTCATTGAGGAGCATATTACTGTCAAAGCGGAAAGTATTACTAGCGCGACGAATCGCATCTCAAAGACAAATACAACCTCCTCCCGGAAGAAAAAGGAAGGCTTAACGCCAGCCGCATCACGAATGTTACGAAATATGATTTGATCAAACTAAAAATTTTCAAGTTTTTAATTTATATATAAATATTTATCAAAATATGCAGGTGTTATTACACAATGTCATTATCATTAATATTATTGGTATTGTTATTCGTCAACCGAGACCATTGAGGAAGTGACGGTGCATTATCAGCCTGGTCTCGGATAGTAGACAATCCCTGTTGGAACCGTTGACCGACAGTACCGAAAAAGGACTTGATACCCGCAATAGGATTCGTATCTTCTGTATCTTCCTGTAGCGGCTGGCTCCCGAGTCGGCTAGGCGGTCTATTCCGCTGATTGTTGTTCAACGCAGTTCTATTCGATGACGATGATGATGTTGATGGCAGGTCTTCATACCGATCAATGCTATACCGAGGCGATGATGATGATGCCTGTTCAAAGTTTCGTACCAGATTTGGGTTTTGAATGGCATACCGCGATCTAGGGTCAGTCAAAGCTCGGTGGACCAATTCCCGTCCTTCAACCACAGATCCCGACATTCCATTTTCATCCTCATCTTCCTCGTCGTCAAACGCCAGGCCAAACCCTAAAAAGTCCTTGACCTTGTCGTAGATATGGAATAGTGTAAACAAAACTGGAACCACAATCAATCTTGGAAGCCAGTCGTTGAAATATTTACCCAAAGGCGTCAAATTGATCGATTTCCCCAGGAATTCCTGGAATACCGATTCTCGAGATGGAATCAGTGTCAAGTAATTGAAACTCAACGGTACAGTCAACCGACACGCGTACATGGCATAAAAGAGTATCGACGAAGTGTCACTGGATCGATGGACCAATGCATACACGTTGAACACTCGAATTCTTGTCAGACTTGCAAACGCTGACAGGCACATGAAACCAAGGATAAGCGTTGAGAGCATTTGCTGCCAAACGCCACGAGTCGCCGAGATCATCAAATTGACCAGCGAGACTACGGTACCATGCGTTACTTCAGACCAGATCAAAGCAACCGCCAAAACTGATAATGTCACTGCCCACAGTCGCACCAAATTCGTATGCGCCACACTGTAGTACCAATAGGCCATCTTTGGAGGCAACCGCGTTCGGCTGAACCGGAACACCAACGATCCCTGAGACCGGGCATTGATAATATCCTCCGCAACAGAACAATCCTTAATAAGCTTTTGCCAATCTGCTTCATAACGGATAGCTCGAGATTTTGCTCTATAAAGGCGACTTGATAATGTAGCCAAATACTCTTCGTTGATCATTGCCCGTTCAACTGTCACTCTACTATTCCCGTGATGCTGAATAGTTGGGCCCATTTCTACTTCTTCAATCAGCTCATCAATCCATTCCAAATATTGCCCATCCTTATAAGGGCTCAACGCCTTGATTTCAGCAGCCACGTCGGCGTAGCTGGATTGCGATTCCGCAAACACGTCAGCCACATGCGATGCCTGTTTATATCTATTATTCAAAAACGCCCGTGGTTCCGCTTCATTCCAGAGAGTACGTGGCAAATTCACCAAACCGTGTCCAAGCATCCAAATTGCTAATACCAAAGCATATGAATGTGATAGTGCGATTACCAAAGACTTGACAGAGAGCAATGATAGCCCCGAAGTCACAATCACATAAAACAATCCAATCACACCCGCACCAAGAATCATCAGTTGATATCTCGCATTATGTTTCAAAGCATCAAATAGCTTTCGCGATGGTTCGTGGTACCCGGATTCCACATATGATTGCAATACCGGCAACACCGCCCATGTTAGCGAAAACGCCAACCAGTAAATGATCCTCCAGATCACATATCGCGCTTTTTCATTCAAGTAGAATAAAGGATGTCCAGTCTGGCTCGCAGACATTAGGTCTATAGGTACCAGCACCACAATGGAGCAGGGAATATAAACTGCCAAAAATAGCGGGAAAAGGATATACGGCGGCGTGTTTCTCAACCTCGTGAATTGTCGAATTCCCGTTAATGCAACACCTCCGGTTGCTATGAAAGCTAGCAACACAAAAAACCACTAGTTTGTCAGCTTTTCACTTGCAAATTTTTTTTTAGCTAAAGTTTCATACCATCGTTTTTTTTTTTTTGCTCTTATATTAAATATCTGTCTCTGTGGGTGTTAGGTTGGGAAGTGTCAAAGATCGCCACACATTAACAAAGCGACATCACTGCGGCAGCTACTCATAACTCCTCCTCCTTTTTTTTTTTGCGTAATAATAGCATTGACCCACAACACCATGACCAATTCAACCATTGAAGCATGGCTGGATAAAGTGTAAGATAGAGGAATCATAAGCATTAATACTGACAGGCTGCACAGGTATGACCAGGAAGATATTAAGGGGCTTATACTGGTCGATTTTAATACAGGTCTCAGTTTAGGAGGTAAGCGGAAAAACTCAAGCGAAATAGCTTACAAAAAAGCTCAAGACACAAAAATTCAACTAACCAATTGGAATAGTCCGAGGCGTGGCTAAACATGAAGATGCGCCGTATTTCAAGTGGTTTTGCGAGACTGAATTGGAAGAGGAAGACGACCATGCTTTAAAGGTGGAATACAGAGATCAGTATGTTTCTATCATCCAGATGGTCCCTTATTAACAAAAACACAACAGCACGATATATATCAAGATTAATGAAAATTCTTTGATTGGAATTTATAAACCACTAGAGACGACTGATTCGGATGGATCTGTACGCAACTACAATAGTGGCTCAAGATTATCGTTTGAAGGCACCTAAAGAAAAAGAGAAAAACTTCCATTAATTCTTGTTTTGACTACTACGCATAGTTTAATTTAATATTACAATTATTTATACACAAAAAAAAAAAACAAGCAATCATCAAGCTCCCTCGAGATACGCTCTAGACACTTCTTTGGCCAATGCCACACGAGCAGCATTTAGAATATCATCACCGGCAACACCAGCTTGAAACTGACTTCGCCAATCATATGGCCCGGATTTTGAGGGTCCAACTGCTAGAGAGTGTTCCAGCAAAGAAAGTCCGCCATGCATAGTGTCCTTGGATGCGTCCACCCAATTATTAAGGGCCGTCATGACCTCCACTAATTCACGAGCTGTAAGCACTCGTGGTCGATCTCGAGAAAGCAATGGAATGATCAATGCGACCAGCAATGCCTTGTATTTTTCAGGCAAGAACGGAAATCGGAATAATGCAACGATATACTTGGCAGCTTTTGACGGGTTGTTGGTTTTCAATGCAAGCAAAAACCCATTCAACACCGCACATGGCGCCATGCATTCTCGAACCACCGGGTACTTGTCATAATCACTATTTTCCTCCAACGCAGCTGCTGTGATTCCGTCTCGCGGCGTTTCCTGACTCATTAGCATATTCTCAAACAGCTTCCAGCATCGGCTACTGAGCCCCTCAACGTCGCCAGCCGCAGCGAGCCCCACGAATGCATCGTAATAATAGCCATGAGTAAAGAACCCATGCGCGGTTGATTTATGAATAGCTTGCACTGCTTTTTCCAGACCCAGAGAAGCTGCCAACCCTGTAGCCCAGTCGATATCCTCGGCATCTCGCCAGTCAATCTGCGGCAAAACCTCCGCAATGCAGTTGATAGCTTCTTTAGATCCAACGTCCTGAAGCATTTCGATGCCAACCTTGGTTAGTCTAATATCATTATTACCAAGACATCGCTGGGCATGTGTAATGCTTAACCATTCAGGTATGCTCTGGCGATTAGTAGTGACTGCAAGGTATTGGTCCAGCAGCCCTACCTGAGCACAAAATTGTGCCATTGCTGCCGCCACGCCCAAATCTTGCGATTCTAGTTTCAAAATTGCAGTTAATAAATCATTCGACATTACAGCAGCTGCACCGGATTCCCATGCTACTGTAGTATCTACCGGCAAATGAAGAATCACCTTTTGATAGTACTCTTCGAGCCGTGATCGAGTTGGATCATGATACTTGAGCAAAGCACCAATCGCTTCATGCCATGAAATGGCCACCTCAACAATAGCTTCAAACTGGCCTGACATGATGTCCAGCATTCTACCCAATTGAAATCTAAATAATGCATCTTCAACTTCGTTTGCCTTTAATTTTGCTTCGAGACATGATTCCCGCCACTGTCTGAAACTGTATATTGAATGATCCTCGTCAGGATACGATTTAAAGAGCTGAATAGCAATTTCCATGCATTCTTGAATATCAGCAGGTAAATGATCTCCTGTTGCTTGCCGTAATGTTGCTGCACATACCTCATCAAATCCTCGAATCACTTGAGAATGTAACAAGTTCCAAAACGCCGCATGATTAGTTGGAGGGCGGCATTGCATCACTTCCCGAATATCATCATTTGACCATCCTGCATCGGCAGTCGCTTGCCATTCTAGATATTGGTTGGTAATGTTGTGCACATCGTTTGGCGTGAAGCGAACCACGTTAAAGCACTTTACGACAACACTCGCATCACGGACCAGCTCTTGATGCAATACATCTTCAGTATCTAGGAAATTATCTAGCAAATTGGACAATTGCGATAAAAACAATTTTGCTTCAGCTTCCCAAGTTCGTTCATCTGGAATCGCAGCTTTTGCTTGAAGAATCTCGAGTTGAATAATATAAATTCGTTCCACCAAGTCCGCATAACTTTGCGACAAGACCTGTCTAGGAATTCTCGCTGGATATAACTTTTTATCTTGATCGAATACATGAGGCTTTTTGGCACTCCTGTCGCGTACGTCGACCCAAGCGATACCTTCATTAGAAGCCGGATTTAATTTAAATTTTAACGTTCGATTTCCCTGCTTCCATTGATCGTACCCGCCTTTTTCAAAAATCCCATCTTCAAAATGGTATTCCTTTTCTAGATCTTGAGGAATGGTACCATCGTTAAGGAAATCCATATCCAAATCAATTTGAGCTGCTGGGTCGGTGTTTTCAGCTGGTTGTTTAAATGCACTAGATTCCATTTGCATTGAGAATTGCGGTGGATGTGTTATATCGCCAAACAAGTTGGTTCCACCACCCATATCATTATTCCCGCCCATACTACCGCCGCCGGGGTAGTTGAAAAAAGATTGCGGATTCATATGTTATTGTTATTTTGTATCGGCAAAAAAAAATATTAAGGCGTGAAAAAAAATGTGTCGCGTCGAGATCCTGAACGATGTGGGAGGTTTAGGTTTTGCCGCTTACCCTGCCGGGAAGGTATAAAGTTTCAGCCGCAGCCATTTTTTTTTTTTTTATCATCTCTCTATAGTTTTTAAGCGCTTAAAACATGTTGTTGATACTACTATTGTTAGCAGCTGTAGCGAATGGACAAGTGAGGTCAGCTAGATCTCGTGCAGAACATTATAGGGAATTAGCGGAGTCATGGTTTGCACCGTTGCTCCAACAACGATATTACTATCCATATATGGGCGGTGCTGAAGTTGTATTCCCGTCTGGTCAACAGAGCCCATCTGGTAAAATATATCCAAGGGAGCAAGAATTAGGGACTGTGCGAAGATGGTTCAAAGAGGCGCGAGATCCATCATGGGGTCAGGACAATGATACCGTTTATTTTTACGAATACGAAGTTGCTGATCGGTTCAACCGTCTTGCTCATTTCCAATGCTTATGTTTTTCGCACCACCCGTTATGTACGTGTGATAAACCGGCGCATCCATCATTATTCATGCATCAATTTGACCTTGATGCTGTTCGGTTGATGATAAGACATACCTTATTCCCGCATAGGACGTCACTGGAGGCCTTTGTTGTCTCCGGGTTCTCCATCAACGGAACATTCCCTAACGAACATTCAAAATTGGAGATTCAAGAGTTTATCGATGGGTCATTTTGGAATGAAATTCGAAAGAACAACCAGTGTCAATTCACCAGAGGATATTGTGAGCTGTTTGAAGACGTTGAGATGTTTCTGGGGAAAGAGCGACGAATTGGGAAAGAATAAAAAAAAATAAAGCCGCAGCAGTAAGCGAGCCGCAGCAGCTATAAATTAGCGTACTTATCACCGAAAAAGGAAAATTGGTAATTTTTGAAGCTGGACGTTTATATTGCCCCAAATTGTCTCTCGATCTAGAATCCATTTACATTCTTTTGTCTACAAATACTTGTTTGTTTTTATGGCGGAGGAACAACAAAAATATATACATGAAGGTATCATTAATGTGGCTGTGGATACTCGCAGGACGCATAGCGAATGGCGATAGGACAAAACGGCCAATTAATGGGCCCGTATGGTCTGATCAAGACCGTATTATTGAGGACCCTAAGCAAGTCATTGACGACAGCGACGTGAAATATGAAGGGTGGAAGGATTGGGTACCTAGCAATCCGTTCCGAACAAAAGAAGGTGAGAAAAAGGTTACGGCGCCGTATCCAGAGACTTATGTAGGCGGCTCTCGTACGGCATATAAAGCTGGAGATGTGTCACCAGTAGGCAAGCTTGTGGCGGATCCGGTGCAGTGGAAGGAAATACGTGTGTTTGTTGCCGCAGAAGATGAGTATGACTATGAGGACAGTGAACTTGTCTATGAGTATTATTATGAGGCAGTACATGCCACTAGAAATAATACGCGGTATACAATTTACTGTTTCTGTTTCCCCAGCAAGCATGGTTTATGTAGTTGCGATGACTATACATTGAACAGTGAGTTTATCCTGGGCAACGTCAACCCTGCATATTTGAAACATGCTCAACCAGGAATATTTTATGTGGAGGATGATTCGACACCTGACGACCGGTTCATGAACATTTTCACGTTTACGTTGTACATCAATGGTACATTTCCATTTGAACCTAGATATGACGAGGGTAGGGACTTGCAAGATTATATGGATAAAGGTAGCTGCTATCCCAAGATTCAGAAAAACTGTCGTGATGATGAACCGTCTACTGGTTTGTTCAATGCACCATATAAGCGGCGACTGGGACGCAGGGATTTGAAGAAAAGGACATATAAAATTTAAACCTAGAAGTTATGCGGTTTTCGTTGTAGCATATAGGCATAGATATTAATTACGTACTAGAAATTTTTATCCGAAAAAGATACTAAAAGCTGTCGCCGAGCTATATAATATGACTTGTATTCAACAAGAGCAAAAAAAATGGTCGATAGCGGAGTCGAACCGCTGATCCTCGCGTTAACTATACTTGTTTCCAAGCATGCGAAGAGCTGTTATTAGCACGATGCCTTAACCAACTGGGCCAATCGACCGGTTTTTTTTCAAAAAAAATTCGTCGTCTGTCAAATTGCGCATTTCGGAACTCCGACTAGTGTGTGCGGCTCAAGTGTCATTTTGAATATAAGTATTTTTGATTTATAGGGTTAAAACCGCGGCTACTATAAATTGGGAATCGCAATAATCCCTGACTGAAAGATCCAAAACCAAGCTAAGTGAACGATTTTACGGCCCCAAAATAGCCATTGCAAATGACCCGTACTAAGCTCCTGAATTACACTATCACCGGTTGGATGAAACACGGTCCGACAAGGTGTTAAATCTCTCTGAGTGGATAGAAAATAGGGTATAGCTTACACCCTACTTCTGCGTGTCAAATGTGTTGCAGGTAGAACGCGAACGTATCCTGCTGTGCATTGAGCTCGGGATCTGTAAGTCATGCACCCTCAAAGACCTAAAGAAATTATGTATAAACTGCCGTATGTATAAGCACCTTTGAGCCCGTATAAAGGCCAATAAACAAAATGCATGTTGTTACTACAAGTACTTGCCATGATGCTGAGGAGGCGTAGAATTGATCAGAGCTTTATTGGTGCTTGGCACTCAACGTTTCATCTAAAAGCAAAGGTGCATGAAAAGGGCATGGATCAGAAACACTATCCTTAAATTTTGAGACGAATTAGGAATTTATATTAGAAAATCTAGAACTTTTTTTTCCAACGAATATTAAACAGGATATCTGTATCTATGCCCGAAATTTCAAACAAATTTGAAATTTAACAGTTGGGAAATTTTTAGACCGCAAACTTACTCTTTGCACGCAAAGCTTTGCCGTATTTAAAGAACAAGAAGGAAGAAGGCATCAACAACACGCCGATAAACGCAATGAAACAGATTGGCCAATGGTAACCGCCTCCCATGCCATGGAGCATTTGAAGCCCAAACATTGGGAAACTTCCAGCCATCATACATCGAACGAACACATTTGTAGCCACTGCAGATGCAGCAACGTTTCGAAAGGCTTCAACAGTGTAAGAAATAATCGCATTAAACGTCCAAAAGCATCCGGTGCCGAAAATTGCAGAGGCAATGATCGGTACAATCCAATGAACCGATGGATAAATCGTCCAAGCAAACATAAAAAGCCCCACCGGCATTGCAATAGACCCGGCCATCATCGCGTATAGTCTGAATTCCGGTTCGGGAACACCATTGTTTCGCTCAATATCCCGGTTTCGCAGCCGCTCCCATAGAGGAATAAACATTCCACCAACAATCATCCCCACAGCCGTACCCAGGAAAGCCAACCCGACAAACTGAATTTTGAAATGATAAATATCTTGGAAAACCGCTGGAAATGCAACAAAGAAAAAATAGACTACGGATAGCAAGAACCCAGTGTAAATGCATAATAAGGTCATCATTGGCTCCAAAAAGAACAACCGTAGCGGTCTTTTCAGATTCGTAATGACTTTACTCTTAATATCCACACCATCTTTTTCAAAAGAGGAATATAATTCCTGGTCGCCTGTTTCTTTTCTCAATCGCCGAGCCTTCTTTGTTTTCAAAGCCGGTTCATATGTCTCTGGTACAAAGATAACAAAAAGCGCCGCTTCCAAGCCGCTCCACATCAAAAAGACAAAAAATGGCCACCTAAATCCTTGAATCAATGAGAAGGATCCAATGATAGGCCCAAAAGATGGACCCATAAACACACCTAGAGAGTTGAAGTTCAGAAAATTCCCTACTTCTGTTGGCCTGCAAATATCACCAATCGCTGCTGGTGCGTTAGACAAAAAGGCGCTACCAAAGAGCCCGGTCAAAAGTCGCCCAACCAGCAAAGTTTCAATATTTTTCCCAAATGCGGTAGCAAATTGAAAGGCAATATATCCTACCAATGATACTAGAAAGACCGGACGTCTGCCAAATGCCTCAGATAACGGTCCAATTATTAGCGGTGCAGCGGCCAATGCCCAAACATATAGACTGACCCCAGCAATCACCACCTCATGTGGTGCATTAAATTGGTTTTGTAAATCCTCTGTTGATGTTGACCATACAGAACTGTTGGATGTGACTTGTAGTGATGCTGTGGTAAGAATCACAGCAATCAAGATTTTACGCGCCATAGACGCTTCTTTGATATTCTCTTTATCATCGACACCATCCCAGCCGACAAGCTTAGGATCTACTGCATCTTCTCCTTCTGCACCCTGATCTGCGCCAAGTTTTTCCTCGTCCTTCATATCTCGCCCAGACACTGAATCGTGTGAAGTTTCCGAAGACGATGGGAAGATTTGACCACTCATTGTGAGGTTTTTATGAACTGTAGAGCTACCGAAAGGGAGATACCTCGGGTGTATTTATATGCTCGAGAACCAAAAACTCTTAAGAGTCATAAAACCAAAACCAAAGCTAAATAAAGGGAACAATATTTTATCGAAGTTTGATTTCAAATATTCAAACAGTGTTGTCGGAAATGCATGGTTCTATTGAGTCAGCAACTCGCGTGCAATGAGATTTCGGAGTTGCGGGCCGGGTCGCACTTGGGATCGGCCCGAGCTACCATCACCAAACGTTTTATCTAAGCAAACGTACGTCCTGTGGTTGGTAATCAATCTGCTAATGCTTGCGGTTTGCGCGGGGTTTCAAAATACGGGTACCGTCAATATCGATCCTGCCAAAAACAATTACATGCGGCGTAATAATGTGCAATTCTACATAACTCGGGAACCGAGAAACAAGCGAAAAGATAATACGATTAAATGACTACATGAGAGATACAAACCAGGTCGGCTACCTTAGGCATTGCATTCAGCTAGTTTTTGTCTTGCCTTTTTCATCTTCGTTGATCGCACTAACCTTGATCTTCTTCTTCTCTGCCTTTTTTGGATTCGATACCTTTGGCAAAGTGACCTTAAGAACACCACTATCCATCGATGCGCTGATACCGTCTTCTAGAATCTCGGGGTCTTTTGGTACCCTAATATGTCGTTCAAACTTGCCGTATCGTCGTTCAGAGACCTTCAGATGGTTTTTTCGATATTCGGCCGCTTGATCTGGATCCATCCCTTTGTTATGGGTGGATGAAGTCTCGCCAGATACCTTCAACACGGAAGTTTGCGGGTCAAAATCAATGTCAATTTCATCCGGCGATGCACCTGCTACGTTAGCAATGACCACATAAGATTCTGGAGTGTCGTAAACATCAATGGCAGGAGAAATGAGCTTGTTCATACCGCCAAACCCCCAGTTGGACAATCCCCAGTCGCTAAATGGAGAGGCAATCAAGTCGCTTTGAGATTGGTTATTTCGAGATTGTGTGTTGGTATTGTTGGCAATTTGTCGTTGAGGTTGATTATCGTCGGCTGCAGAAGTTACTGCGTCGACAATATCCCAGAATGGGCGGAAAGCGTAAGAATGATCCATTATTTATTTTTTTTTTTGGTTTTTTGATAGATTGATTATTAGCGTTTCTTGTGTTCACAAATGACTGTTTAATTGATTTCTGTTCGAGAGAAGTCCAATCCGAAACCGATCACACTTGTATTTATATTTTAGGCTGTCGTTGGGCCCCCGGGTTCCAGAATTTTCTCCAGTCGACTAGAACCCACATCGCAGAACTCGAACATTTCGGAATCGATCTCTGCCAAGGACCCTTTCAGAGTTACACTATTTACCACTCCACGTTTTTACAGCCTTTTTACCCAAAATCGAAACCATTATTTGCTGGAAATTTCCATACAGCTGCAGTGAAGGTTCACTGGGATCTCCGCCGCACCTTGTGAAACCTGCGAGGCCTGCAGCTATGCAGCACCACTTATAGTAAAACTTTAACCACCGTTATTTACTTCCCAAACTCACCCAACGGCCACACAGAAAAAATGAACAAGAGCCGCATTACCAAACTTAAATAAAAAAAATCTGATTCACAAGCCGCTCGCCGATCAATGAAGATCACATACACAGCTATGCAATATACCCTTCAAAAACATTCCAAATTGACAAAAAAAATAGGTTGTACTCAACAAGAGCAAAAAAATGGTCGATAGCGGAGTCGAACCGCTGATCCTCGCGTTAACTATACTTGTTTCCAAGCATGCGAAGAGCTGTTATTAGCACGATGCCTTAACCAACTGGGCCAATCGACCGATTTTTTTCAAAAAACAATTTGCCGTTCAATTCACCGGGAAGGTCGGAACTCCGATCATCTCATGCGGCGGGTGTATCTTTTCTTTTATCTGCCTCTTATTCCTCGGGATAATCGATTCAAAGCTAGATTTGGCGTGATAACTCACTTATTACCGATTATCGGCACCAGGCAGGTAAACTGCAGCTTCAAAATTTCACTGGTTGGGATATCAGGCGGAGATCCGGGCTTTGGATGAATTGTGAGTGTGTACGCATGGATGTTTACTTTTGGATATTAATCTCGCGGGCTATGTACTTAAAAAGCAATGATCTAATAAATGTTTACAAATCTCGCGGGTATTAAGGCAGTGGGATACAGGTTTGGATTGCAGGTTTTGTAATAGCTCTTCTATATTTGGATGCCGCATAAAAATATACATGTATATGTAAATAAAAGCACCTACGCATTTGTGTATTGGGAGTATCGATTCCTACTTATCATATGCCTCTTTGCCAACAAGGCACTCATGATAGTTCGATAAGTTGCTCACGCCGCAATACAAGAGGCTCGGAAGTCTCTGCCCCTGCCCCAACAACTCAACAAAAAAAAAACACCAAACAATGACCCTTGGAACTGGTGAAGATGATGTGTCGATTATACCCGAGGATTTGGATTTGTTCATCAACAATTCGCTTAGGATACTCCCATTGGCCATTACGGGGAAGCGGGTGAGCAAGATTTGTACCAACATCATGTCAAACAGACACACATCACAATAAAAAACAGGAACAGGTTTGTGTTAAGAACCGGCTTCTCCAACAGGTTTATGTTCATAACCGGCTTCTCCAACAGGTTTATGTTAAGAACCGGCTTCTCGAACAAGGTGACGGCCGGAACGCCGATTGCTTTTGTGCGGCGCGCAGATCTTATTTAATATCTGCGCGAACCTGAATATGTTTTTTAGAAACAATCAAAAAGGTAAGGTTGGTTATACGCTAGGGTTTTCTTCGTGTAGCGCATCTGGGGAATAAATTACCAGGAAATTGTAACATTTTCAAATTTGTGGGAGAAATCTTGGAGGTGGTACCGCAATCTCAGAATAAATAAAATTCCGATCTACAACTATATTCGCTTATTCTAGACTCTGAAATACTGAACTTTTAATATAACGATTGGCAAAATCCCAAAGCATAACCGCCCCCAATAGATTATTTGTTACTTCCAACGCCTTCCAAAAAAGTTGCTCCCGAATGGGCCTCAGTGATTTGTATAAGATGGAGCAGCTCTCCCGATTTTGACATCCGGACATTCAACAGAAAGAGGAAGAAAAAACCTTCAATGCAAAAATTACCCTTAAACAGAGTCTCGACAATAATTGAACCTGGTCCTATTATTCTTATCACTACTTATGATCCACATACTGGCATGGCCAATGTTATGACGATGGGGTTCCATATGATGGTGCGACATAGCCCGCCAACAATAGCATTCATATTAGGGCCATGGGACTATAGTCAAAAAGCATTGCTTGAGTCTGGCGAGTGTGTATTGAGTGTGCCTGGATCCGACCTGGCAAAACAGGTGGTGCGTATTGGCAGTGCGACCGGTGGTGACCCGGAAACGATCGACAAGTTTGCGGAGGTTGGCCTGACGAGGGTTCAAGCTAGTGAAATTGCGTCGCCACTGATTGGTGAGTGTATGGCAAATTTGGAGTGTAAGGTATCGGATAGAACTATGGTCGAGAAACAGGGAATGTTTATTGTTCAGGTTGTGCAGGCATGGACAAACCCAGATGCTGACCAAGCTATGATCCATCATAAAGGCGATGGGGTGTTTTCGGTTGATAGCGGCGAGGAGATTGATATGAGCGAATATATGGCCAAATGGGAAGATTTACTCATATAAACGAAATAGAATTTGTAAAATATATTAAAAGCAATTTGCTTGATTAGTGCGGCGCGTCCCTTACACCGATATCAGGACTGGGATATACACTTCAGCGTAAATCGTGGTCCCAGCTCATTTCACATTTGGGTGGCGTCATGGAAAAGACTAAAAAAGGGTGGTCGAATCTGGACAATAAAAAAGTTTAAGTCTACGTCATCCATTCGCAAACAGAAACGAAACACTTTTTGCGATGCGGGGTTACAAATGCTAGACAATATGAAATCTCAAAGGGGCCTCTTTTCCTGGTCGTTGTATGCGGCTGACCGGTTGTAGTTCATATGCGACAAAAGTCTACCAAGCCGCCTGCATGCTTAAATGTGCACCAACCAATCACCAACCGTCTAAAAAAAAAACAAAAAAAACAGGGTAATATCACCAGGGTTTCTCTACACTCTGCAAAGTGGCGTGAAGTTTGCAATGGACATTGGGCACAAAAGCATTTTTAACTTTGTCATTCCCCGGTATCATCCGGTCGAAATTCGTGAAATGAGCTAGGACCAAGATTTACGCTAGACAAACGCGTGTGTGTCGTTGTTCATTGTAAACAAACGACATATTCGGCGGGTTGCGCCCGAGCCCTAGACTCTCCGTATATTGGATGATGCGTCTGCGGTTCCGTCCGATCGCAAAAAAATCTCCCGACGTCTCGACGCCTGTCCGGATTGCCCAGTTCGGAGGGAGAGAGAGAAAGTGTCTCAGACAACAAGAAAAATCCAAAATCTTTTATATTTCCCATACTATAAAAACCACAATTATACAAAACAAAAGCACTATAAATTTTCCGGTGCGGCTGCCTGCGGCTCCCCCAAAGCGGCCAACGGTTTGTCCTTCTTGAACATGAACTGCGCTGCTAGCTGCTTGAACGTGATTTTATTACTAACCCCACCTTGAGCCTCGATAGTCTCCATCTGCTCACTGCTCAGATTCCGACTCTGTCTCTCGGCTTCTCTTGCCAAGTACGTAGCCTGTTCCCGTTTACTCCTGGCAAGATCAATAGTGGCGATGATATAAAACGGCACAAGACACATTCCCAAGCAAAACAAGAACGCATAATGCGGGTCGGACGTCCTGGCAGTGATTGCAGATGTGATATACGACCCAACAAACGAAGATGTGCGGCCAGACATGGCAAACAAGGACCAAAACTGGTGTTCTCGCCCCTTTGGTGTCAGCTCAGACATGAATGAATTGACATAGGCGTACCATGGACTGACAAAAAGCCCGAAATATGCATTATAGAACCAGATTTCCCATACATGGTTGAACCCAATGGCTTTGGTCCCGGCACCAATTGATCCGTAGATCGGGATCAACAGTACAAAGAAGTTGCATACCTGGAACATGGTTTTGATCGACAGGTTGAACTGCCGCTGGATCAAATAAAACCCTACACACCCGATAATCGAGCAGAACGCCTGCACCAGGTTGACGTATGTCGAGGTCAAGAAATCAAACTCAATCAGGTTATTTTGGAGGATACTAAACAATTGGCCCGAAGTGTTCATCCCGTCGGTAAACAGGAAATAGCTGATGACAAACAAGAACGATTGCGCCAGGTACAATGTATCTTTGATCGCAATCAAGATCGTCTTCCAACCAATCGTCAGAATATGATCGCCCTCTGCTAGTTTCGGCCCCGGCCGAGACTTCTGAAAAACAAACCACCAGATTGACGACGCAAGGTAGTATGACACTGCGACGGCGATTGCGGCATTGTTTGCAAAGTCGCTACCTTTCATACCAAGCAATGGGCCTAAACAAACCACCAATGTACCGACATAGCCTACATTAGACCCCACAGTGGCCCATAAGATAATCCGATTCCGTGCCTTGGCATCCTCCTTTTCAACCTCTTCCAATTCCACTTTGCCTGCAATGAACTGCTGCCGTTTCTCACGAACTTCTGGCGTATTTGCCGCCAGACCTGGGAACACTGCAGGGAAAAACACATTTGTCGCATTAAATGTGATACTCGAAACCAAGTTCATCCCACTAGCTAGCAAATACTGACCAGGTTTGGTGATCCCCAAGAAGGCATAATTGGACGCCCAGTTGACTACAACGTCGCCAAAAAACATCCACCGTCCAAACGACGAGTAATCAGCAAGACTACCGAATGTTACGAAAAACACCATCTGGAACGCAAAACTGATGCCGTTCATCAACAACACCACGCTCGACACGTTGAATTGTTTCACCGCACCAAATGGAACCACGCAATGGTCGGAAGTTGTACATGCCTGGTTACCTGATAGGAAAGGGTTGTGGCCGAACTGGGTGGCCAGATCTTGGAAGATTAACGGTACATAGTTGTTTGCGCCGACTCCACTGGCCCCATTCGCGTACAGGTAGTATGTCCATGTCTCAAGCCGCGTGGTCATGGGTACTTTATCCAGGTTCTCTTGTGCATCTTCAACAGCCTGCTCTTGCGTCTCCACTTGGGCTTTTTCAGGTTCTTGGATATCTGTCATATCGTGGCTCGTGGCTCGTGGCTGTCACTGTGCGTATCAATCATGGGTTATCCTACGGTCTTTATACTGAAAGCGGGGGGTGGGGGGTTGTAATCAGTCAACAAAATCACGACGCTAAACCTTATCTGCAGTGATAGGCCAGCGGGGTAGGGGGCTAGGTTGGGGTATCTACATGTGGGGAACGCTGCCAAGATACACGATACCGTGAAATTTAATTCCTTCTTCGGACAATTCAAGTCGCATTTAATACTACAAAATGTCCTATGCCACAAAAATAATCTATATCCCACACACATATATATACATATATCTATACAATCAGCATTTTACAAGCTGAGCCGCACCAGCTTTTTGTACCCCTCCACACTCTGAATCAAATCCGAAAAGGTTACATGTTCGTCATCTCCATGAGCGACATGGATACTTCCCGCACCATACAAATACTTGGTAAAGTTA
Source organism: Blastobotrys apis (assembly GCA_030557665.1). NCBI lineage: Eukaryota > Fungi > Ascomycota > Dipodascomycetes > Dipodascales > Trichomonascaceae > Blastobotrys > Blastobotrys apis. The sequence continues at coordinate 59,510 of JAKTPN010000209.1, forward strand.
CCTTGAAGATTTGGAACATCAGTAGAATAAGCCAATACAATGGATTCAAACCCTTCCACATCAAAAGTCAAATGCTGGGGCGCAACAGAATACAAATTGGTCAATTCAATTCTTTCGTTGTCCTTGGCAATTTGCTCCAACGTTTCAAGCACCAATTCCTGATCAGTAGCTATCCGGATTGCAACAGTTGACTTGGCCTTCCCTGGGATAACATTGGCGGCAACCCCGCCGTTAATTTGCCCCACATTGACAGTGGTTGGCCCCAATAACTCATCGGAAGGAAATTCCGAGTCCAACAGCTTGGACATTGCCTTAATGAGCATGGTATTGGCGTTGATACCAAGCTCCGGATACCCAGAGTGGGATGCCTTGCCATGTGCCTCGTAATTGGCAATAGCAATACCTTTATGACCAACCCCGAGTTTCAATTCAGTAGGCTCTCCAAAAATGACGGTATCCCAGTCAACGTTGGTAACACTACTTGCTAGCTTCATCCCTCGTCCATGAACTTCCTCATCAACGACATATAGCAAACCGACATCTCCTTCAGCGACTTCTTGGTCCCGTTTGAGTTCTTCTAATGCAGTGATTTGAGCAGCCACGCAGTTCTTGGCGTCAACTGTGCCCCGGCCATAGATCTTATCTTCTTTGATAGTATAAGGGATAAACGGAGGAACAGTGTCAATGTGGGATGTCAACAAAGTCTTTGTGTTTCGCTCTTTTCCAATATAAGCGTAAATGTTGAACCGACCTTTTTCTTCATCGAGGACTTGAACTTCCACGGTATAACCTCTGTTTTCGAGATATTCTTTCAAATATACATTGGCATTGTGTTCAGTCCCGGAGACCGACGACCGTTCCACCAACTCACGATGAAGATTGATCAATGGAGCATGGGCATCTTTGATAGAAGGTTCGGAAATCTCGAAATTCCCAATCAACGGATCCTGTTGTGCGAAAACTGCAGTTGCACAGAGTGCGATAGTTGATAATAATGACAGCTTCATGTCTAAAAATAAAGGGACTAGTCAAAAAAGGAGATAAAAGCGGAGTGGAGCGGCTCTCCCGCACGTACTCTACTATTACCAAAACACCTTAGTAGTTAGTCGATTTCTCCCAACGCGTCTGCAACTTCCCAGCGAACCTTCTCCGATTGCATAATCTCTGTTTTATCCCTGTTGCTGGACTCTTGTTTTTCTGGTATCACGATTTTATTTTTGTTTTACAAATCTCACAAATCAAAGTAACTTGTTACAACACATTTCTATTTCGCATCTCTATCTCATAGTCGACCGATTTACGTCGACAAGTATTCACATAAGACACTTTGATTGAAAGTGCAGGTACGTGTATTAACCGCGGCGCTGTTTTGTGCATCAAATTCAAAAGCCCCAGCGTCTAATAACCTAAGCGCGCGCCCCCTCCCCGCTGTGTTTATTCTTCCCAATTGTTCTTTTTGCTGCCCCCTTTTATGTTTTTGCCCTTTGGCTCACCACAAAACACCGACAGAGTTAACATCTTCCCAACTAAAAAAGTTGAAAATTTCGCTAAGCTTTACTTGTTCACTTCTAGTCTTTGATACTTTTGGATATTTTTATTAAAAAATTTGTTCAAGTGAATTAACAGCTTTTTTTGTGGGAATAACTATTTTTTCAGTGAGCTTGGGAATTTAATTGACAGGACAAAAAAATGGCAGATTCATTGTGGGATAGAATTGATACAGTACGCGTTTTAATTTAAGAAAAAAAAAAAAAAACAACGAAAACAGTTACTAACAAAGTTTTTATTTTTAGTCTCCAAGAGATAGATCCCGATCACCTCCAAGACGGAGAGATTATAGTTATAGACGAAGTTCACGATCTGTTACTCCACCACCGAGATACGGTAAACCAAGGTACAGAAGCAGAAGCCGATCATTTTCAAGATCACCTCCACCTCGTTACAGACGACGAAGTCCATATCACGACAGAAGAAGAGGACCACCAATGCAACATATGAGAGATTCATCGCAACAAGATCGACGTGTATACGTTGGTAATCTTGCTTATGAAGTTAAATGGCCCCAACTAAAAGATTTTATGAAGCAAGCTGGAGAGGTATTATTTGCAGATGTATTGACATTGGCTAATGGCCGGTCCAAAGGCTGTGGTATCGTTGAGTATTCTAGTCCAGATGAAGCTCAAAATGCTGTTAGTACATTGAGTAATCAAATGCTGATGGGAAGATTGGTATTTGTTCGAGAAGATCGAGAAAGCGAACCAAAGTTTAATGAACGACAAGAGAGAGCTGGTGGTGCGCCACCACCACGAGATGCTCATGGTAGTGGACCACCAAGAGATGCCCGACCTGGTGCTCAATTGTTTGTGTCTAATCTTCCGTATAGTGTTGAATGGCAAGATTTGAAGGATTTGTTCCGAGGAGCGGGAAGAGTTGTACGAGCAGATGTTCAACAAGCACCAGATGGACGATCTAAAGGATCCGGTATTGTATTATTTGAAAGTGCAAGAGATGCTCAAAATGCTATTGATCGGTTTAATGGGTATGAAATGGATGGTCGTCCATTGGAAGTTCGAGAAGATCGATTTGCGGGACCATATCGAGGACGAGGTGGACCAGGTTTTGGTAGAGATCGTGGACCACCACCACCGCCACCACCAAGAGGAGGACGATCCCCATTACCTGGAGGACCACCGCCATCAGGGCCATCGGCATCTCACCCACCACCAATTCGAAATGAATTTACAGATGGAGCTGAGGGTAATGGCCAACCAAGTGATTGTATTTATGTTGATAATTTGCCATTTTCCACCACCAATCAAGATTTGGTTGAATTGTTTGAAACAGTGGGGAGTGTTGAGCGGGCTGAGATTCGGTTTTTGCCAAATGGGCGGTCAGCAGGAAGTGGTGTTGTGAAATTTGATACTCCAGCATCTGCAGAGATTGCTATTTCCAAGTTTAATGGGTATAATTATGGCCGACGGGATTTGCGGTTGAGTTATGTGAATTATAAGGATGGTGTACCTGTTAGTGTACCGGCAGGTAATGGTGGTGATGCAATGGATGTTGATTATGCGTCGTAGGTTTGTTATGTAAGGAAAGGGAAATGATGGGGGTTTTTTTTATCAAGTAGGATGTTGAAATTTGTTTTATGTTTTATCGGGTTTCGTTTTCTTTTTTTTCGTTTATGATCATTATTTTGATAATGTTAATATTGTAATGCTCCAGATATATATATATATATATGTAATTTTTTTTTTTTTTTTTGTATATTATTATTATTTCGGTAATTGAAGGACCAGCCTTCGTTCCACTTCAGTCTCTTTACCTTCTTCTTCCTCGCCTTCAAAGACCAATCTACACTTGTACTTTGACGCGGAGATGACTTCAGCTCTGTAGAAGGTTGTAGTTTCCGGGTACCTTGCCAAGACTTGAGTCGCTGGGGATAATGGAGGTAGAGTTGGTGAGGATGTTGCCGGGATGACAAGCAAGTCGCGGATATTCGCCTTGTATCGCTGTCCCGGGTTATTGTTCTCATCCGGCTCCGGATCTTGGACTTCGTACTTGGCGCCCTCGACAATCACCTTGGTCACCTCACATTGGATCCATTCTTCTTCGCCGCTGCCCATTGCGGCGTGGTTAGCAGGTGGCCGGCCAGGGCCTGGATTCGGGTTGCCGTTGGACATTCGGAACGCGACTTGGGTACCGACTGAAACGTTAGCTGCAGTGGCAACGGATGATGATGCGGAGGAGGAGGATGCTGAATATGCTGATGAGGATGATATTGATGATGTTTTCTTGGGCAGGTTGCTTTTACGTTTTTTGAGTGCAGGCCCGGAAGTCATCGTCCCCTCGTCATCTTTCATCGCGATCAATTGGTTCACCAAGTCGAGAGCTTTCTGAAGGTGTTTTTCCTCTGCTTCGCGTTCTGTTGCTTCTTTTTCGTACTTTGGGAGGATGTTTGTGATTCTTTCGACGAGTTCGCTGCTATTTTCCACCGATGACGACGGGTCATCATCAGGTATCGACGTCATGGTGTCCTCCTCAACCGCATCGATTCCGGATCCCTTTTCATGGGCAGATCGTATACTCGTCACCATGTTGCGCCATACACTGGCGAATTTGCTGTCCATGGCATCGGGTGTGGACAATGGTGACGATAATGCGGCCCTGGATCGTCCCCTAGACATTTGATGTGATTTTAATGTTTGGTTAGGGTGGTTAAAGTTTGAAGAGGCGCACCTTAATATATTGTGCATGATTGGGAGTTGAGTTGGAGAGGCTGTTGTTTCTATGGAAACCTGCGCCGCCGCGCGACTTTGTACTTACCCGGAAGGATGATCCTCTAAAGTGTCTATAAATTACTAACTACTAATATATACAGCGTATTTACAATTTATCCCCCATGACCTTAATAAACGCCGTTTGTCTCCAATCCGGCTTCCGGTCCTCACGGTCATAATCCTTCAATTCCATAGGCTTTGTAAATTCTTTCAAATGTGCAACTTCTTTAGCCAATTGAGACTGCAGTTTCTCATCTTTAGTCACCAACAGCACATTTGCTTCCAAATCATGTGAATAGGCACGCCGAGTATAATTCGACGACCCAATCACCGACATGAACGGAAAAGTATCGCCAGGTTGAGTGACCCAAATCCCTTTGGCATGATAAGACCACCCCTTTGGAGTGTTGACCACGCCGTTTTGCCATTCATAAAGTTTGATATCCGGCAGGGATTTCTGTGCGGCTTCCAAAAACCTACGGGATAACTCAGAATACACTGCCGGCAACAGCCCAGAAACGCCATCAGATTTGTAAAATCCATTGGCTTCTGGCGACGCAGTGATAATTTCCGCGACCCTCGGACGTGTCTTTAACAACTTTTCCTTGTAATCCGGATGGATATTGAAATACCCAGCTGTCATTGTCCAGTTGAACCGGCTCGTACCCAGCATTGACAACACTCGTGAAATCACATTGAACTCTGTAGACGTGTCTGGCACCAGTAACTGCGAAAACTGGCAAATTGGATAAACAAACGTGCCAGTTTCTTTGAAATTCGCTGGAGAATTCTCAGCGCCGAGCAATGGCTTTAGTTTCCTAGTAGCTGCTTTTATAAACCCAGCTGGATCAACTGTTGGTTCTGGTGCGCTGTAATAATGTGGCCATCTCAGCTTAAACCCAGCCTTGTTGTCAGCTGAAATCACATTATACGATAATTGACAAACCGCTTGATGAACATTGAAAAAGTACTCCGTCAATGGCGCATCTTTAAACAAGACGTACCGATCTTGTCGATTTGTAAAATAATCTTGTGACAAATTCGCACCAGACAGAATAATCTCGTCATCAATCCCATATAACTTCATATGCTGCAACCCCCATCCTTCATTAAACCTGTTTGGCAAAAAAGTCTTTTTCACTCCGTGCAAATTTGGAGTATGATACATGCAGAATTGCACCCTTGGTCCATGACGTTTAACCAACGGGGCCAATAACGAAGCACTACAAGTCTGTGGAGCTTCTCTGGTACCTCTCAACGCATCAGTCAAGATATAAACCTCCACTTCCGGGTTCAACGCCAATGCTTCATCCAAACATTTGATCAATTCATGCTCAGACTTGCCAATATACAATGTAGATAAGAAAATGCGACGCTTCGCAGACCCAATTTTCTCCTTTAACGTGTTGTAAAAGTCACCCGGTACGTTGATAATCTCGACATTATCTGGATTGATTGAAAATTTGGGCGCAATGCTATCTATCTGGTGCAAAGTGCTATCGACATGTGGGTGGAATTGAAACCCAGAGTGGTGAGCATTGCCACTGCTCTGACTGCCAGCACTAGACATGTATCGACAGGGTCTAAGCCTTGTTAGCCTTGCAACCCTGAGTGATGAACCCCTCAACGAACTCGCCAGTAATGTAACATTTCTAGTTCCATGCCTAGCATACATTTTGTAAAACCAAAGCGATATCCGTTAAAAGATGGCAAATTTTCCCTTTCCAAATGGGTCAAGGTTACCCGACCCGAGGAACGGCAAGATCCGAAACTGGGAATTATTTCGAAAATTTCAGTTCTCGGGGCGCGGATAAGCGGCCGCGCGGCCAAATTTCGGGTGTGCGAATTTTTATATTTTTTTTTACACCACCCATCCATCATTCACAGATCATGATGATGAACCCAAGCGCTAATATCAGCATAGCCAGGACGGCATTCAGAGTATCATCAAAAGTAAGATATGCTTCAACAACCTCATCACCTTTTCTACATTCTACAACGATAGTACAAAAGCCAACCGAACGACTACCAGCTGATAGCAAACAAGTCGTAGGATATGCATTACATGGACAATTCACTGCAAACAATCTGATCCTTACCTTGGCTAGTAAATACCGCCGAGTAGGGAAACTAGGGGAAAAGCTTTCCGAGCAAGAGCAATTGATCGATATGGTCCGGCCGCAACAAGATGTCAAGATCTCTCTATCAACCGGCTATCTAGGATACCGAAATACCAAGCAAGGACAGTACGAAGCAGCGTTTCAAACTGCAGCCAAAATGTTCCAAACGATGGAACAAAAGGGGTACCTTGACAAGGATCTGGAAATTGTATTCCGGCAATTTAGCGAAGGACGAGAAGCTTTTTTGAATGCATTGAATGGTAAAGAAGGTAATAAAATCCGACCAATGATCACTCGGTTGACCGACGCATCAAAGATCAAATTTGGTGGTAATCGCGCGCCTGTTAAACGACGTGTATAAAAAAAGCCTAGGAAATGTAAAAATAAAAAATAAAAAAATAAAAAAAAAAGAAAGAACGTTAATCCCAATATTACATAAGAGCAAGAGAAAAGTAAAGAATCCGGCGTGCGCGCGCTCCAGCACTTGAAGAGATGCAGGTTTGTTCCGTTGCGGCTTGATTAGCGCTCTGGATACTCTTAAAAGTAAACGTTCTTTTTTTTCTCGTCCAAAATATCTAAGTTCATATTCGAGACAAATTATTCTTTTGTTTTTGTGTTTCTGGCTAGAGCAGAAAAATTATATAAAGGGCTGACAATCCGCCATATTCTATCCTTTTTTTCTTTCTTTTCTCTATCAACTTTTGGTCTTTTGTACACTACTCTCAACAAACTACCTCTCTTTTATTAATTTATCTTACAATGACCGGAATCAATTATAACATCGATACTAATGGTATCCTCTTTGATCTTGATGGTACTCTAATGCTTTCTACTGATTGCGTGGAAAAGTTTTGGTTTGAATGGGGTGAAGAACATGGAATTGACGCTCATGAAATTCTCAAAACAAGTCATGGTACTCGAACCATTGATATTCTCAAGATCTGGAAACCAGAAATGGCTGCCGAAAAGTACGCTGCTGAATTAGAAGCTACTATTCCAGTCAAGTTTGCTCAATACGCCAAGCCAGTGCCAGGTGTACGAGAATTGCATGATGCTTTGCCTCCAAGTCAATGGGCTATCGTCACCAGTGGTACTTATCCAATGGCCAGTGGATGGTTGAAGCACTTTTTGAAGTTTGATGCTCCAGATGTGTTTATTACCGCCGAATCGGTAGAGCATGGTAAGCCAGATCCATCTGGTTACAAACTAGGTGCTAAGAAGTTGAACTTGGGTAACAACTTTTTGGTATTTGAAGATGCCCCAGCTGGTATTAAAGCTGGTAAGGATGCTGGTGCCACTGTTATTGGTATGGCTACTACTTATGATGGTGAGACGGTGAAGAAGGCTGGAGCTGATATTGTTATCAAGGATTTGACTCATGTTCATGTCAAGAAGTGGGATGCTGAAACGAATACTTTATCTTTGGAGTTTACTGATTGCATTTATTAATTTATATTGAAAGGATTGGGTAAAGGAAAAAAAAAAATAGATAGGAAAAAAAAACTGCTTTAGAATTCGAATAATTAACCAATACCAAATGTTGTATTTCAACAAAAAAAAAAAAAAAAAAAAAAAAAGACAAT
>JAKTPN010000209.1:67512-168604 GCA_030557665.1 Blastobotrys apis
GATATTCAAAAAAAAAAAAAAAAAAAAAAAAAAACAGCCATTTTTCCCTTTGTTCCATTGTTACATTGTGACATTTAATAGCCATAGCAAACGGTTTGAGTTACCGCGATTAGACCATCGTGTGGCGCGGCGCCTTTTTAATACGCGTGCGCAATTCGCGCCTCGGCTGAACTGAAGAGAACTGAACAGAACAGAACGAACAGGCCGTGCGGGAAATCCAGGGATTGAATTGTTCAATGAGACAATGGTCCGTTTTTGGCAAAAAAAAAGTCTCCTTATTTTTTTTTTTCCGGATGCAACGTGGTGGTTATTTGTCTTGAAAATTTTAGGCTTTTCCTATAGAATATTCATAAATATTTCATCAGCCAAAACGAGTGCCTGCATGGATCCAAAACTGGGCATGCATCGTGACGTTATACTAGTTTTTCCGGTGTATACCTGATAGTCGTACGATGTTACCGTTTCCCTGGTAACCGAATACTATTTAGGCTTCTAACCGGCGATAATATTTCTGTAGTTCATGAGCAGCACGCAGTTACCGGCATCATCATCAACATGATTTTTCTTTTTAATGTATAGTTTGGTTATCAGTCGGGAAATGCAGCCAAAAAAAAAAATGGCGTCTTCCGAATCAACAGTTTATTTTATTTTAGTAGGAAGCCATCATTGTCGAAATCGGATTATTACCACCCGTGCCGTTATTACTTCTACTGTGCTAAGATCCCAGATAAAAGGTGTTTATCAATCGTTCAAAGGGGTCCTTAACGGAGTCTAGAGAGGCTTACGGCTTACGGCTTTCACCGGTTTCGCATCGGCCGGATCTCGCCGTTACGTCATTACGATTCACCGATCCCGTATCTGCGGCGCTGTTCTATTTTTTTTTTTTTTTTGTTACCGCCATACTCTCTCTGGTTCATGATATGCATGTGTTCAGTTTGTATCCATACCGACAGGAAACTGCCGCCCGGGCAGGCGAAATTTTCAGCATATGGAAAGCTATTGACATGCTAGGTGTTAAGAAACACATTTTTCGCGGCTAGATCGGGAATGGACTTGGGATTGGGAAAAAAAAAAAAACCCAGGCGTGGTTTTCATCGAGGCTCTGATTGGTCAAACGGGTGATCATGAGCCGCGGGAACTGACGACGTCTATGGGATCCAATGACGAAGGTTGTAATAGAAGGTATCGGCGCCACGATAACCAAACCGCATCTTTTCATCTGCGAATTCCGCCCGGATGCGCATATGTACGTACATAACCTGGTACATATAAATGCCGAACTAACCTAACGAGATTATGATGATGATGATGTACACCGGTTTTGGGACCCATCTGGATATTAACATCTCAACTATGTGCATGGATGCTAAGTTCTAGACAAAAACATCTACATGCATCTTGACATCACGCCGCAGATAGGGTTGTGAATCTGGAAAACAGCCCATTAGATCGATCAAATTTCAGAGACAAATTGAAAAAACCTGTTTGATATTTTTTATAACGCGCCGTAAGCTTAGCCGACTTTTTGATTATCATAAGAGCTGCGTTACACATATACGGAGAATTGGACCGAGTTGTTTGACGAAAAAGGGAGCGCCGCCCCGATACGTGTACACGAAACACGTTTCCAGCGATGGATGGCACTGATAGGTTATCGCGAATTCTAGTGGGCGGTTTTGGAGGTCTTTTTTGAGCACATTTAGATAAGATTGAAAAATCGCAGCCCAGTTAAAGCCGCGCCATACAGATTATAATGCATCAAAATATCTTCATTCAAAAAAAACTATTCTTTCTAAAAAACCAAAAAAAATCAACTAATTTTTTTATACTATAACTTAGTTATCCTTTATGTTCCTTCTTTTTTTTTTTTTTTTTTTTTTTTCTTAATTATTATTATTATCGTAAAATTAATAAAAAAGTCCACTTAGCACTCTTGGCACATTTGCCTTTTCAGCTCAAACTTAAAAAGTCTCAAGTTCAAATTGATTTCGACTTGTACGCCAACAAAACCGCCAAACTCTGCAAACTGCATCCCTTCTTCAAAAACTCATGGTTCACCAACTCATCTGTCGACGCTCTATAATTCACATCCACACACAAACATACCGACAAAAAGTTCTTAATCTCCTTGGACAGCCGTTCCGGGTTCTTCAACTTGGGTGTACCATTGGTAGCAATCAAATACAATGCCTTCAACGGCTCTTCGTTCAAATATGGCGGTTCAGATTCAATCATTTCAATCGCCATAATCCCCAAAGACCACACATCAACCTTGGCACCATACTCCTTTTGCTTGACAACTTCCGGTGCCATCCAATACGGCGTACCAACCATTGTAGCTCGCTTATTCTTTTGATCAGTCAACTTGGCACAGAATCCAAAATCGGTAATCTTAACATGGCCCTGCGAATCAAGCAACATATTGTCACTCTTGATATCTCGGTGAATAATATTCTTGTGATGCAAATGCTGGAGACCTTTGCAAGTCTCGAAACAAATCGTAGCAATTTGTTCTTCAGTCAACGAATTGTTATCAATAATATCCGTCAATGCACCACCTTCCATATATTCCATCACCACCCACAAATCTGATGATCCTCGTAGATATGCTTCCAAGAAATTGACAATATTGGCATGCTGACTTTCCTTCATCACCATAATTTCATTAACAATCAACTCCTTTCGCGGCTGGCTACTCAAATCCATTTGCTTAATAGCTATTCGTCGATGTTGAGCCATTACACTGGTCAATGGACGAGCCACATAAACCGACCCAGATGCACCTTGACCAACCTTTTTCAACTTTTGATACAATGGCTGAGGATCACTAGCACTAACAACTGACCGCAGCTTGTGCATAATCTCTCCATCCGTCATTGTAGAAATTCGTTTTTGAATTTCTCGCTTAGTCTGTCCACCTTTACCATGGCCCTCCAATGCCGCCGCAGCAGCCGCAGTAGCTGCTGAACTGCCTGGTGGTTTGGTGTTAGGTTTTGGTGGCGCAGGTCGATGAGCTGATGGTGGTGGTACAGCTTGCTTTGGTTTGGTTTTCAGTGGTGCCACTGGAGGTTGCTGTTGTTGTTGTTGTTGTTGAGTATGGAATTGTTGTCCATTATTATGACTATTACCCTTTGGATAATCTTGAACTGGCTTTTGAGCAAACAATGGTTGCACTGGTTTTTGACCAGGTTGAGACCGTGGAACTTGAGCTTGTTGAGCTTTTTGTTGCTGCTGCTGTTGGTGAGTTGGCTGTGGAATTGGAGCAGTATTAGTCCGTTGAGGAGGCAGTGGTTCTGTAGCATATTGCTTGTTCAATCCAGTTGACGAACCTTGTCTTGGAATACCATTACCAATTGGCGACCCATTTGCCGATGGTAATGGCTTACCATATGGACTTCTTGAACCAGACCCAGATGGATTTTGATTATGCTGAGGAATATGAATCTTTGGTGGTTGTTGTCTTACCGCTGGCTGAGATTGGGACTGATGTGGTGGAGGAGGTCGCGGAGGAGGTGGAGCTTGTCTCAATGGAGCAATCTCTGCCAAATGGTTTCTATTGGCGCTTCTACTACCATGCGGTGGGGGTGGAGCTTGCCGTTGTGATTGGATTTGTTGCTCATGTGTTGATGAGACTGATCCTTGACGTTGTTGACGGTGATGAGGTGGTGGTAGTTGATGCTGTTGATGCGGCGGTTGTTGCTGTGGTTGTTGCTGTTGCTGCTGTTGCTGCTGTTGCTGCTGTTGCTGCACTTTATGTAATGAAGACGATGAACTCGAAGTGTTTAAACTATTAGACGTTGCACTTCTTGGAGTTTTAGTCCATTCTTGTAGATTTGATGCCAAAGTCATTGAACTTGAATGTGGAATGCCCATTGGTCCACCAGTTGGTGGTGGAGTACCGCCTGCCGCCTGTTTTGATATACTATCTGCAGATCCAGATGTAGGGACCTTTCTCAATGCAGGAGAATCCATATTCTCATTTGCCTGAATATCGGAATAAAATTCCAGTACTTCAATCACGGCTTGTGGGTTTTTAGCATAATCTTCTTGAGTAATAGCAGAAGAAGTCAACAATCTCGACCAAGCTTCTGGCAACCCTGTAAAATCACCAGTAAGAGGATCAAACCCGACATGCACTCGGTGTGTAAAGTTTGTTGGTGAAGAAACCCCAGTTAGCGGACATTTTGTGTAAATCTCATCAATCCATGAATAAAGCTCAGTATCGTTTTTACAAGCCACGTATACACTCTTGAATCCACTAGAGCGAATAATTTCAAAACAATACGGTTTAATATCCACTCGCGTAACCGTCGAAATTGTATACAACGGAAGTGATGTTCCTGATGATGAATTCTAAATTATTAATTAGCATGCGTTTGTGAAAAAAAAAAAAAAAAAAAAAAAACCACCACCCGGCGAGCTGGGAATGGATGGTAGTGATGGTGACATGCATGTCTGGGAAAAGCTTAAACATTTAAAATACAATGTTTCAACCTAGGTGATCCCAGTCCAATCTATCACATATCAACAGGGCTTTTCAAAAGAAAGTGAAGGAGAACATACCTCATTTTTTAACATATCCAACGATCCATCTCGTAGTACCAAATACTTTTTCGTCCACATGAATTTCATTGACCCATCTTCTTTAACAGAAGCCCAACCTTGTTTCATTACTTTACCCTTGGAGTCTTCTCGATGAGGGTGGGTCAAAGCTGATGTCGAATTACCACTTGTTGGCGAACCATTTGAAGTATTAGCATTAGCACCAGCATTTGAAAACTTTCTAGTTGAATTTATCGAAGAATCGGAACTTGATGGTGTGTGGTTATTGTTGTTTGTACTATTGTTGTTGTTATTACTATTAGAATCGTAGCCTGGAGATGACGATGAAGATGGTGGAGGTGCTGGGGCCGGCCCTGGATTCAAAAATGCATGCTGAGGAAATACTGCAGCGGTACTAGAAAAAGACATTTTGTGGTTGTTTTGTGTCTGGTATTTTCAGCAAAAAAAAAAGGTATTCCAAAAAAGTTGGCGATTGTAATAACGTGTCGAATTGTGTAATCAAACAAGTTGGTTGACAGCAAGAAAGTATAAAAGAAAGAAAAGAATATAGAGAGAGAAACTCAAGAAAGGAAGAAAAAAATCTGGAGTTTTTTTTTTTAGTATTTCAAAGAACGTTCTTCTCCTTAGAATTTATGAGCCCGGGGTTTTCTTTAAAATCCTGCCTTGCACTCTAATTTTAATGAAATCTTGTTTGCCTTGTTGAAAGCGATAGAGAAATGAACTTAATTGAAAAGAAAAATAAAATTCACAATCGTCTCTTCTCGTCTCTCAATGTTGGTTTTGGTTGAAAAGGGGCAAGTCGATATAGTGTCAACTAGTCGATTAGATCTTTCTTTGTATTGTTGTCGGTTCTTTCGGTGAGACAGTAAACAGAAACCTTTCAGGGAGAGAAAGAAAAGAATGAATAGACGTCGCAATAACAACAAAAAAGGTGACAACGCGCAAGAATATAGACGTTTCTTTTATAACGTATTCTGCGGAAAGGAAAAAACTTGATCAACAAATTATTCTCCACAAAAAAACCAAAAAGATCTAAGATGTTGAAAAGAGATTTAAGAAGAAAGAACGATTGACTTCAAAAAGAGTTGAATATAAACGACAAACACACAAAAAACGGAAAGAAAAAACCAAAGAAAAAAAAAGAACAAGTGAAAAGGAAAAGGGAAACGAAAGTAAAGAGTAAAAGGAGAGATAGATTTTAAGACGCTAAAGCACTGCAGAATATGCGCTGTTGGCTGGTTATTTTTTTTTTTTTTTTTTGTGGCTAGGGGGCTAAAAAAAATCGCTACGTATAACGGTTCCCAAACCAAACGCGCTAGTTTATTTGTGGGAAAATAAGGAGGTGAGAGAGGGGTGAAATACAGATCGCAGTTTTCCACGAGGGGTTCGTGCGTGCCTTTGGGTTCGGTTCGGCCGCCTGCGCGAGCAAGGGTTTGGGTTTGTGTGTGCGGGTGTTTTTTACTCCTTGATTTCACAATTAACGCGGTGTATAACGTGGCAGAGTTGTTATAATGAGGCAAATTAGGCCGAATAGGCGGCACACCAGAAGTGTGGTTTGGAACTGGCCACACACCCATCCCGACGTGATGCAAGTACGTTTTTAATACGGCGCCGTTCCATATGAGCCCAGTGCTCCTGTTTGTTTCAGACACAAGGGCTAGGCGACAGGGGTTTTTTGCATCATAGTTTATAGCACTAGTGTTGCTGGTTTGCAATTACATAGATTCTGTCTGTTTTAGGAAGTCAGCAGTTGATTCCATGATAGAAACGACTTGACAAGGGTCTAAACACTGATACGGGTTTCATCTATACATATATATATATATACATCCTCAAAAAAAGAGGACCTAACCAATTCTGTTTGTGAAACCAATCATGACCTCATGATACTATTTCTAGCTCTCTAGCTTCACAAAAAATAAGTTGGTTCAGTTTAAAGCAAAAAAAAAAAACATGCTCAATTAATATAGTTTTCCAAAAATTCCCTAAAGCTTCAAAACCTCCGAAGAGGAAAATCAAAGCTAAAGAAGAGGTCAGGTTAAAAAAGTTTTCAACCAGCAAATACACAACCTCGGACGAATCCTCACTGATATGCGTAAAGCTCGTGCATAAAGACAAAGAAGGGAAAAAAAAGAGGAATTTGCAAAGGGGACCCGGCCTGTATTTATAGTCGAGCAATTGGGAGGGTTTTTGCGGTGGGTGGCGGAAAAAAAAAAGTTTTTGGCATGCATAGCGCGTAAACAAACAGTCACACAAACTTTGACATGCGGGATAATTTGAACACCCAAGGCTCCGGAATTCCGATGAGGCTCGCTCCCCTGGTCTGGTCTGTCTCTGATCCCAGATCCGATGGGTATAGACGCGATGAGACACGAGGGTGCAAAGTACTGGCATAGACATGCTGTCCGAGTTTTTAGTACCGCTTTTTATTACGTCATTAAATAAATCACTAGTCTCAGTCGATAACCACAACTTCGGATTTCTTGCGTTTAACTGCCGACAATGTGTCTCCATCGTCATTGTTCTGGCGCTTAGGCGTCCGGTTTGGGTTGGCCATTTTCGAATTCAACGCCAGATACTGCGCTGAATTTGACGAATGCGGTATAAATACATACGCGTTCGATCCAAGTGCCGGGTCGTGCCCGGTATATGTAAGGTCGACCATGAGTGGTGGTGATGAACGTGTCTTCGGTGGTTCCCGCAATGTCGATGATGCCATGCGGGTTGGTTTTGGCTCGGGTGCTGCTGGTTCCATTGGGGTTGGCTCCCTGGAACTATCCTCAAGCATGTACTTCTCAAATTCATCCATTTCTTCATCTTCTTGTGTTTTGCCCACCGGTAGTGTACTGGCTTTCACAAACCCGGATTCGCCAGCATCAACTGGGGTGAACCAGCGGCGTTTGACAGCAGGCAAATCTTTTTCTTTCGCAGCAGACTTCTTGGACTTCTTTGGTCGATTCTTTTGCATCTTTTCAATCATTTCTGCAGTCTTTTCACCTTGCAACACCTCCTTATTCTCTTCTGGAATCTCCACCATCTGCTCAACCACCAATGGCTTCACCACAAGATCCGGTAGAATCCGATTCACTGGGCTATATTCAAACCCACCACGCCCACCATTGATCTTCTCTTGGATATACCGGTACCCATCCATCGCAAAGTCCAGTTTGCGTTGTTCATTAGCGGCAAGAAGCATGATGATTTTACCTTCACGCTTCCGCCCGGTTCTTCCCATTCTTTGCAGCCCACGAATCGGACTCTTGGATTGGTCGTAGCATACAATCATGTCGACTTGGCCGATATCAAGACCTTCTTCACCGATACTGGTCGCCACTAGTACGTTGTACGCACCTTCTTTGAACTGGCTCACCACACTTTTTTGCTCCTTTTGAGTCATCCCCTTCTTTGCAATCTCCCCAGCTTCATCAAATGCAACCATCATTTCCTCTTCGTCATTCTTTTTCGTCTCTCCTTGTTGCCCAATAAACAAATGTGGCCGCACGTTGGTACAGTTGTTCGCCATGGCGCGGCACACTTCAGCCGCAGACTCGCGAAACTCGACAAACACAATCGCTCGACTGTCACTATCCGGTCCAGCATCTTCAAAAAAATCATTCATTTCTTCAACCAACCGTTCCAGCTTTTCATGGCCCAAAAAAGTCTTGTCAATCTGTCCGTTGGTATACAACACTGATTCACAATGTCGAAACGCCTGCTGCATATTTTCATCGTCAAGCAATTGTCCAACAACTTTGCCCGGCTTTTTCTTTTTTCCATGCTTGTCCTGCATTGCTGCTAATTTAATCGCCATCATTTTGTCGTAAAATTGTCGAATCCCGTGGATTTTCAACAATGTCAATGCTCGAGCCACTGAAATCAATACCTTCATCACCGATCGGATCCTCAATACCAAAGGATTGCTGTAATTTCTTGATGCTGGCGAACCGTTATACCTCTGTAACGCTTGCAACACTGCAAAAGAAGTCAAATACTCTGGGCTGCTGACAAATAACACCTTCTTGTCCGTCATATCCTTCACCAATGGCTCAATCGCTTGGACAAACAACTCCAAAATCTCCTGCTGGATTGTCAGCATTTCTGTCTCAATCTTTTCAATATTCCTCTTGTGCACATATTGTCGAATATCAATCGACTCCTCTGTACGAATCTCGGCCCGTGAGACTTGCATATTAGTAAAAACTTCTTGAACACCTTCCACGGTACTCGCTGGTGTGGCCGTCAAAGATAAAATTCGAATGTCCTTGTTATACTTTGATATAAATGTCACCACTTCGGTGTAAGCGTATTTCCCAGTGGCTCGATGAGCTTCGTCAACCACCAGCAACACGATATCTTGAGGATCTACCACTCCTTTAGTAACATCATTCTGTACTGTCTGAGGAGTGGCAAAAAACACTCGTTTATTCTTCCATTCTTCTGCTCGTAATTTCTGGCTCATCGTCCCTCCAATCAACACGCTAACGTCATGACGAGGGATTCCTGTAATGCCGAGACATGCTTCAACTTGTTGAGATACCAACGGTCGGGTTGGAGCCATGAATATAATCTTTGCACTTCTAGTCCATCGATACCAATTCAGTATGACTGTTGATGCGATAAATGTCTTTCCTAACCCAGTTGGTAGTGCACAAAGAACGTTTTTATGTAATGCTTGCTGGACAATATTGTATTGGTAATCGCGCTTTGGAAAATTGGTCGGATATATACACGTTTTCAAAGCTTCATTGTCCAGTTCGTGGTGTGTTTTGTTAGCTTCAGCACGGGGTGGCGTCTTTGTCTGAGAAATTGCTGGTGAGCTTGATATAGGAGGGTTCGTGAGTGGTTTATCAGCAGCCTTTAACGCATCTTCGTCAATATCGTCCATATCACTATCAAACGATAAATCTACCACTTCTGTATCATTACTTCGCGCTTTCACCTCCTTGTCGAGTTGTTCGAGGTCCAAACTATCGTCACTATCACTGTCCATTGATATGCTGGTGTTGGAAGGTTATCGCGTTTGGCGCGTTTTTAATATTCGAGGCCACGCCAAAAAATCAAAACCACTTCTCACGCGATTCTGAACAGTTCTCCGATGAAAATCGATCCGACTTTAATTTTTTTTTCAAAAAAAATTATCAACCCTGATCAACCTGCAGTGGTCACTACTAAAAAAAAACGAATCAAGCAATCTAACTTCTTTTCAATGCGCTAGTGGTTTAAAAAAAAACTGTTTGATCTTCGTTTGTCATGCTTTACATATAGTTCTGCTACGTGAGGAAATAAATAATAACGTTTCTGTTGCCTCGGTTCTGAAAAGGTCAGAATAGACCTGGTTCACGATCACCATGAATTCAACAAAATATTTAATGATAGTAAAAGTTTTTAAACGTGTCGATATTGATCGCTTTGATTCTTGAAGTGCAGCATCTAAGTTTATTCAACAATTTCCCGGCCACCAATAACACCTCCCGGTTAGCCAATCGCAGGAGAATTAATGACTGCCACATGAACGCAAAACCTTCTACCATTTGGAGCGAACTTTGACATTCGTTGGATGTGCAGAAAGAGGCACCATTGACCAACGTGTGGGGATATAGTGCCGTATTATGATCAAGAGTAAGGCTTGATTCGTGGTTAGATTGTTGCTGCCGCTGGGTATGCGGCGCGTGAAACAAGCTAGGCCCTGAGAAAAGACTCTTTTTTTCTTTTAAACTCAGCATTTTTAGGAAAATAATGCCACATTGAGATATTCATTCCTCCGCTTTTTATTCTTATTTTCTTTATTTTCAATGAAAATTGTGATGCGTCAACTTGCTCAGGCCGAGATCTTGCATTCATGCCAATTTTAAATTTTGAGGATTTTTTATTTTTGGAAACAGATTTAAGAACCATCAACGGTATCTACAACTAGGGTATAAAACCACCATTATATACCAATGTCTCTGAATTTTTCTTTTTTTTTTCCAACACTACCTTCCATTTTTTATCCCGGAGATGATGGAAAGTTTGTCCCTGATGGGCTATGGAAGACGGTAATTTCGGTGAGTAAAAGAGAACGGATCGCAGTTTGTAACGCAACAAACATGTTTCTAATCAGAGGCGATATCGTCAATCATTGTGTCAATTGCCCTGTTTGTCGAAACGTCAGATTGGATCAACTTCATGGAGATATATGGTATGAAGCTATAAACAACAAGCCGATCCAGGATGTTAGACTTATCAGCCGAAATATCCCCTTTGGCGTATGGATAGAATACGACAGAAACTCACGCACTTATACCATAAAATACAGACAATATCGGCGGAATGAGTATTTATCTGGCGAGTCTGGTCATGTATATCAAGCAATCAAAAGTGCCGTGGATATTGGTAGAGTTGATTGTGCGGTATATAGTGATTATCCGCCCCATACGGCACCGTTCTCATTGTGATTCGAGTAAATGCCAGGATAATCGACTGTTCCCGCATATCACAGGCAACGTTCTGTACCAGAGAGCACACGCGAGTTTCAGAAGTCGCACGGTCATCGATAACTTGCCGTGCTTGGTGAAAACGGTCAAGGATTGAGAATACCTACGACAATCGGTTTCAATGGATGATATAGCAGGGTGGATACTGCCGATGAGGTGCTTTATGGTACCGTTTTACTAGTCAGAGGGTTGAGGCTTTTGTTTTTTTTGGTGTTATGTGCATATTTGACTAATCTATTCTTAAACCTAGGGTGCAGAGCGAATTTCCGCCATTGTAATTCCATAGCCGTATCTCACTACCTGAGCACAATTGAAGGCTTGCCTTCCGCAAACATGACCTTGTTTATTGAATGGAAACACACAGACATGATAAGTGTACCCATCACTTTGCTGCCGTGTAAACCATGGACTGCACGGCTTGTATTTAAAAGAGCCCAATTTTGAATCCGTGTCAGAACCTTCACTGCATTATCATTCGAACCAGGGTTGTAAAAATTACCGGCCAGGGTATGTCGATTATTCTCCATGGTGGCTGATGGATTTCTTTGCTCATTGCTTCCTTCGTGTCTGTAAGAGTGAGTTACCACTGCATTCTCCATCAAAACATAATCGTGATAACGTCGTGACCACCCTCGCATCTCCATTTCGCTGGTGTCATCGTCCCTGTTGTATATTCGGTTGTATAGTTTGTAGTTGATAGTCACGAAAGGATGTGATTTAGTCAACTCCGGGCGAGAGGCAACGCAATGAGTTGGGTGTCATTGCCTAGGTCATTTCTTAAGCGCCAGTGTCCACACTACTGTTTTTATTTCCACCGCTTTTACAATCCGTAATATGAAGTCGCATCCTTACCAAAAGAAAAATAAATTGCGGGTATGAATATATTCTCCATGTTGAACTTATTTTAAAACATGGGAGAGAGCGCTTCGCTGTACCTCGACCACCTATTAAAACCCCATCCATGCTTGAAATTAGAGTAGGCCCATCACAAACCCCAAGTTTTATTTGAACTTGCATCGCTTTCGCAGTCTCTCGATATGTCTCCCCGGCCACAACCTTTTTATCAGAATGCTGGTTTCTGTTGGCCCAAATCCATCAAAAACACTAAAATTCACCACTGCTATACCATCCTGTATTATCTACCTCACCAACTGGCATATCTGGATCTGTATTTGCTGATAGTTATCGGCATTTTATCAATGTTCAGCCGCAGACGCCGCACCAACGTTGGCCGGGTTTGATGGATTGGAAAAAATAATTTTCAGAAATCATCCGATATAGTGTAATGGTTAGCACGGTTCGCTTTCACCGAGCAGATCGGGGTTCAATTCCCCGTGTCGGAGTTTTATTTTTTTTTCATATTTCACTATATAATATGGGGGATTTTTTTTAAATTTCTTTTTTAATCCAGGTTATAGCATAGAAAAGGCGGTATGACATATATATATATATCAATTCGGAATAACACCCGCCTACTGAAGAAATCACATTGGGGTGCGGCGCTATATACAGCATACCTTTTGTGTCACGCTACTTCTGACCGCCCACCAAAATCAACTCCCGCACAATCTTGTACAGCTTCTCCCCATCTTGAACCTTTGAATCCAATGTATCTTTAAACTTGACGTCTTCCCATGGAAGTAACAAGTGCTCCGGGTACCACATGCAAATCTTGAACCCTCTTTCTACGTTTATGTTATGCAGGCCCGCCATGCTGAATGCATCAACAATCGACTCTTGATCCAATCCAACTTGATGCATCAGTTCATCCTCTGTCATTTCATCCTTTTTCTTGTTCAAAACGGCGCAACCTTGATGTTCTACTACAAAATACCATCCACCAGGGTTAAGCCTATCAGCCACTTGCTGAGTTACGGGGTTCATAGCATCACCAAGATGGTGATATGACATTGAGCAAACTGCCATGTCAAACTTGCCGAGCTTGTCATCTGCGCCTGGATCAGCAAGGTCTAGGCAGAATGATTGCGCATTGCTAACTTGTAATTCCTCCATCCGTTTATTATACTTGTCCACCATTTCCTGTGAAATATCCAGGCCAATAATCTCCTTCACATATGGAAGCAAGCTTTCAGTGATTAACGCCGGCCCACTTGCAAAATCTAGTACTCGTGCATCCTGCTTCCACAATGATTGGTCCACTTTGATATTGTTAAAGTCAAGATCGTCATACCCATATTCCTTCTTCTGCAATTGCTTCACATCAAGGAACGCCATGGATGCAATTCGAGCAAGAGCTCGACAGTTTTCGTCTTCTGGAGTGTATCGTCCTTCAACCGTCATTCTTATTCGTGGCTGTGGAGAGATATCTTGTGGCTGTGGAGAGATAGCTTGTGGCTTGTAAACAATTGACTGGGAGGTCGGACGTGGCTGGTATTTGGGAAATCGGCGAAAAAAGGAAAAAAAAAAATTAAATCACAACGCCGATTAGTTCGGCTCTTTTATATTAGTAACTTAGTAAACCATCAACTTTACACAATAAAGATTTAACAATTGATGGAATAATAAAGGATAGTACGCGATTCCATTCCAGGTACCACCTAGTATGCTGGAGGTTGACCAGAGAGCACCAAACGTGCACCAAAATCCCGTCAACCCGATATGCAACAAAATAATTTGCATGGCCTCTGTAGTGGCCAATCGTTGGCGCTTAGTTAATGCAAGTGCCAATATCGCCAATTCAACAGCAGCACAAGATGCCATTATCTGGACGACTCTTGGGATGATAGCTGTTGCCAATGCTAGTAATGCTCCAACCGTGGTGTATGGGATCTCAAGATTTGCCAAGCTAAATGAAGATGCAAAAAGATTACGCAGGAACGCCAATTTGAGAACCACCAGGTACAACACGTCTTGGTACTGCACAGTAGAACGAATAGATTCCGAGTGCTCATGTCCTTGATGATGCTGAATGTAGATAAAATAAACAGCAAGAAAACTGAAAGAGATCAAAGATTGAATCTCACGAATTGCTGTGCGTGTTTGACGACTTGTTATTTTAGAATGTTCGGAAACAAGCCAATGAAGTGCCGGTGTAACGACTTCTTCAGGAGTAGAAACCACAAACAAACCGATCGACCTCCAGGGTTCGATAAATGCATGGCTTGATGGTAACTGTGTGAGAATCACAGCACAGAGGATGGTATTTGCAAAAACCACGGCGGACATTGCTTTGAGGAAGGACAAAGAGAATAGTAAAGACAATAGTAAAGACAAAAGGAAAAGGAAAAGGAAAAGGAAAAGGAAAAGGAGGGCAGGGAAGGAAACTGGCGATTTAAAAGTTTTCTTGTGAAAGTGAAGCGTTGCAGATTCAGGAACATGGACTTCGGGCAAAACCCCTGGTCCGTGCATGAACCAATGACATCACAGAAAGATCGGCAAGGGGCACAACCACTTTTGAACATTTTGAGACCAGGATCGGAACCTGGACCTGGCCGGAATAAATGAGATAAAAACCTTTGGAAATTGAAAATATGGATATTCAAGATATATATAAGACAACCCTTGTTTCACAAATCCTTACAGCCCAGTTTTACTTCTCGCGAGTCGTGAGTTTGAAGCGACTTTACGAGGCGATGGGTGATGTGGAGCATTCGCAGGTTCCACCCCTTCACCAAAATAGTCTTCGCCTTCCATCACGAAATTCACCGGAGTAGTTACAGCGAAATCACGCATACCCATTCGACTGCTGACTCTAGATGGGACCATGCTTTTCAGATCCACCATGCTTGTAGTAGTGGCCAGATTTGAGCCGGTATATGACGATATTGATGGCCGTTCAGTTTCACTTCCGTCCTGGAAATATGGCGGCAAATTTTTCAATGGCAATTCAGGTGTATTTGATGATTCCTGCAGCCCCTCGCCTTCCTCGAGTAACCGTTGTGCGTGGAGATTATCATAACTGTCTTCTCGTCTTTTGCGTCGAAATACCCACGTGAGACGCGAAACAAGCATTCCCACACGACTTTTGAGTGACGTATATGCAAAATATAATTGTGTTTTGGTGGCATAGGAATGGAACAGATAAAACATGAGAATAAATACAGCAACCAGTCCAAGAATTAATACTTGTCCAACTGATCCAGTAACATTTGGTACGTGGATTGACTTCGATGGCGGACTCACCGTGGCTAGTTCACCACCCATCACGTACTCAGACTTCTCCCCTGCAGGAAAGTACCCTACAGCAGGGTTACCGACAACAGCCGGTGGTACCTGACTCGAGGAATACAAAACAGCTTTGCCCAAAGTCCATGATAGATCTTGACCATTGATCGAGACGGCACTTTGGAATGGATCCAAAAAGTCATGTAGATCGCGCTTAGACAACTCAACAACTTCATCTCTGGTAAAACTTAGCGTATAATTGCCCGGTTCATGCAACATTAGAGAGTCAAACTCGTCTATCGACCGTTTAACGGTACGCGGTTTTTTAGATTTCAATGGGACGCCAAACCCTTCATGCAAGATATTAATGACCCATGTGGCTTTGAAACATGCGCCGCGCAAGATCTCTGGTGAAATACCGGTATATTCCGAGTCTTTTTGGATATCATTCCATGATTTTTCACAAAACTGACGCGTTTTTGAGCTGAATTTCAAAAAGTCATACTTTCCTCCAAGCTTCATCACATCATTCGCGGTATACCAATACTCGCTTACCCCGACAAACCGATTCATATTAAAATCAATCGCCGGTACATGTACACCGTTGAACAAGCACGGATCATCTTTACACGGCAACTCCTTTTGTAACAATG
The DNA here is from genome assembly GCA_030557665.1 of Blastobotrys apis. NCBI lineage: Eukaryota > Fungi > Ascomycota > Dipodascomycetes > Dipodascales > Trichomonascaceae > Blastobotrys > Blastobotrys apis. The sequence continues at coordinate 83,327 of JAKTPN010000209.1, forward strand.
GATACATACTTGCCAAGCATTTGGTGAAATCTCCTTTACCACGAAACTCCACAGTACTATTATGCGATGTACCGTCCAAACTGCTCACAAGGCCCGTTGGCGAACAAGGATCGTCCAGAATAGCGGTCTTTGGTTTAGATGCTGATAGTATATGCTCCAAGAACCGGTTTCTAGCTTCGTTTGCTCCAAACCCCAACCAAGTACTTACAAAAACTCTCCAGTCTTGATTCTTTCCGTCCAGCGTTCGAAGATTAACCTGGAAAAGATCATCCATATGTCGTTGCACCTCTGTTCGATTTGGTGCAAATGCAATTTGAGCAGAAGCTCCTCCCATATCCATAAACCCATAGCTAGATGCATGATTGTTACTGGCAAAGGTTGAGCCGTCACTTAATAGATAATTCAACGCTAGCCATCCATATAAACCTTCAGTTTCCCCATCAATCACTGAAACATGCGTCTTGCAATCTGGTAGATAAAAGTTAGTCTTGTCGCGCAATATCATGCATGTTTTATCCAAAACTTCTTTCTGGTCTTCTGGCGACAACAGTCGCATACCAGCCGTTGCTAACAAAAACAAGGGTGTTCGATAATGCTCTTCTGGTGGTACAGTTTCCTGGGCATGAACCATCAAAGATTTCAGATGGTCTTGCCATAATTTTTTCAATTTCTTGCCCGAATATTTTGATAACCCTGGTGTAGTCTTCTTGCCCTCCTTTGCTTGAGATACAACTGGTACTGACGATTGAAGCCTCGAATCGATCTTGAGTCCATTAATATCTGGCCACGAATACACGTGTGCACGAGATCCACTAGAACCTGCGTCGATGATCACTGCATACCTTCTGGACTGTCCTATTCCATGTGGTGCTCTTTTCTCCAACTCCTCCATTGTATTGTCGCTATACAGCTTTTAGACCCCCCAAAAAATGAAAAGAAAGGTGAAATTGCTGAGAATCTGAAAACCTGTCCCTGTATTTTAATCAGTGTTTCGTTGATAAAGGGGGAATAAAAAAAGGTTTTGTTTGGGCACTGAGTTCTTACAATGGTCCAATTCATAGAGAAAACCGCGAGCGCACGCTCCACACCCAACTTCGAAAAACTAGGTCCATCCGCCGCTTGGAACACGAACCAAAGAGACGACAACAACGCATAAACAAGTTTGGAGAAGACAACAACCAACACTTCTATTTTGGCACAAAAATGTATAACGGCAGTTCACGCCAACAACAAAGGAGTAGTTTCAGTGGAAGTACAAGCAATCGTGAACAGCAAGCTCAACAATATGACGACGAAAAGGATCGGATTGTAACTTCGTGTTTTTCACGGGTCGATGATTCGAATAACTGTAAGGGCAATAGAAAAATATTTTGAAAAACCGCGAGCTAATGTTATTTTTAGTATTGGAAAGCTATATCACGCATGTTAAAGTAGTGGAGGATTCTTATTATCCACAATCACGACCTCCACCCAATTCAGCAGAAAAGAATAAAAAGAAACGGGCGGTGATAGTAGCGGTACGCAAATCAGGTCGGGTGAGAGTGCACAAAGCGCGAGAAAATGCCAATGGAACGTTCCAAATTGGTAAAACATGGAATCTTGACGAATTGACCAAGATTGAAGGCGATCCGGTTGACCCATGTGCCTTTTTGATGCATATGGGGAAGCCATATTATTGGGTCGCTGGTACACCCAGAGAACGAAGCGTGTTTATAGGTAGTGTGATCAAGATTTATAAACGGTATACTGGTGGCCAAGTTCCAGAATTGATCAGTATCGAATCATCAACAGCCACAACGGCTCCACGTGAAAGACCAGCGCAAGAGCAAGAACGGCATTCTCAAGCGACATATGGGGCCCCTCCGACAGCTGGTAGAACACCTCCATTAGCTCAAGCTGGTTTTGCACAAACGCCACAGCCGCCATCATCTTCGTCATCGGCACCTAATGCACAGACTCCACCACCTGGAACTCAAACGCCACCACCACCGCCGCCAGCTACCCAAATCAGCTCATCTCAGCGGACGCCTGGGCCTGGGGCAGGTGTAGCACCAGGAAGAGAACTAACTACTGCATCTTCGTCACCCTCTGAAAGCTTTAACAATGCAGCAGGGAATGCTCTTCCGAATTTTTCGCATAGACGGACTCAATCAGGTGCATCAAGATCCAGTATGTCAGGTCAACCTCCGTCCGCCTTACAGCAGCAACAACCAATGCCACCACAACCAAATCAACCAATTTCGTACCACAAGAAACGACCGTCTTTGCATTCACAAAGTAACAGTTCTCTTGAAGCTGTACCGCCAAGAATGCGGTCGTATTCTAATCATTCGACTGTGACTCCGCCATCGCAATTACCAACACAACAACCACCACCACCGATGCCAGATTACGTCCCACCAACACAGCCTGCACCGTACCAAAAACCAGCATCAGTCAGCTCTGACGCAGTGTCAGCTAAATCAGCTCCTCCTCAAGAGAATCCCAACCAAATGCCTCCACCGATTCGTACCGGTAATGAACGATCTCCGTCTACCCCAGATATCTTGGTGAATGGAGGATCTGCGAATGAGCCGCAGATCACGGGGCGAGGCGAAGATTTCAAAAGGGGACATAGAAAAAATCGTTCATCGATTCATGATTTGAAAGTGTATGCAAGGCCACCTAGTGTGCAAGATATCTCTCAAGTCGCTGGTGGTGAAGATGACTTGGCAGCACTGGCTCAAACTAGCAGTCAAGTGGAGAATGACATTTTGCAAAGTTTACAGGTGGATCAAAGCGCTACTTCTATTGATGCACCATTACTTCTTCCACGCTCAACACAGCAAGATGATCAGAGATCGATGAGCAATAGTGAATATGAACGAAATGATATAGTAACGGACTTGAGCATTGAGAAAGAAAAGGAATGGGAAAGGAATGGTGGACATGGTCGGTCTAAATCTAAGAGCTCAGTTTCATCGACAAAGTCAAGAGAGCGGAAAAAAATGTCGTTTTCTGCTGAATCTAATGCATCTGCTGTTGAAGAGACGTTGGGTGAATTCAACTGGACTGGTCGAGATGATTCTCGAAGTTTGGAGATGAACATTAGCAATGAGTTGGTGGCGATTGAGGCAGCCAACACTCATAATGTAGTTGACTTGGATGACCGTCTGGACGAAATTGACCAGATCTTGGAAGATTCTATTGCGGAATGTGAACGGTTGGATACTATTCTTGCGTTCTTTTCTGTTCAATTGGGGTCTTTTGGTGATGATGTTCGTCATATTGAAGGTCAAGGTAAAGGTATCCAAGTCCAGACCAACCATCAAAAGGACCTGTGGAACGAATTGCATCGTATTTTGAAAACTGTATCCTTGTCTGATGAATTGCTTGCTAAGCTATTGGAAGGTCGGTTCTCTACAAATAGGGATATCAATCACACGGAACTTGGGTTGGTGGAACTGTACAAGGCGCTTGTAATGTCTGAATCTAGTGACAATAGTGATGCATTAGGGTCTATGCGAGCTATTCAAGAAAAGCGACATATTTATGAACAAACTCGAAACGATTTTGGCAACCAGTTCAAACAGTTTATTGATGGCCGGTTTAAGCAATCGATGAAAGAAGTAGAGAATATGGCGCCACCTTCCACCGAAGAACCATCCATTGTCGGGCTTGAGAAGCTTTTCATGAGGCAATTGTACCCATTAACTGGTATTTTGTTGTATTTGCGGGAAATTGACGACGTTACTTATGAGAGTGTGCTGAAGATGTATGAATACTGCGTCAAGCCATATTATGAGAATGCGTTTTCTGCATATTTGGCCAAATGGCGCCGACAAATTGCATCACTGTTGGCCAAGACTGAACGGTTTTCGTTCAGTGGGGGAGCCAAGGTAGCATCATCGTCAGAAGGGATTGTATCCAAGTCTTTGAAAAGATCTGGTACTCTTGCCAAAACGTTCAAGTCAAGTGAGAGTAAAGAATCTCGAATGCATTCGGCGTCTATATCCGGTGGCCAGAATGGCAGTGACGAGAACTTGACATGGGCTCCAGATAATGCGTTACGAAGTCAGATTAAACGATCATTAAAGACTATTGTGAACGGCATTGTTGACCGCGTGATTTCACAACAGGAAGTCTTGGTTCAAGTGTTCCATCAGTCGTCATTTGGGGGAAGCGGGTTCCCAGAATATGTCAAGCGGTACCCAGTTGCCAAGCGAAAGGGTGGAGAAGAAGTCCTTGCAAGTATTTCTGTACGAGAGATTGAACCGGATGTACAACGAGGGAAGGAGATGTTGATGCATGTGAGTCTTATTTTTGGTTCATTACAGGAAGACTTCACGCGGTTCGCCGATTTTTTGGTTAAAAACAGTACATTGGAAAGCCCATCGTTACTTGCATTGATTGAAGTTACCATTGCGAGACATGAAGCTACAAACCAAGATTTTTTGCTGCAGTTTTTGCGACGAATCAAGGACAAACTAACAGTTGCTTGGCAAGCGTTTGTAAGAGAGCAAATCAATTCGATTGGTAGTACTCTAGTTTCTAGCAAGAAACGAAAAGGTGTGGTGCATTTTGTCAAGATTTTGCCCGGGTTTTGCAAAGTGATTGAAGATGATTTGAAAGAAATGTCGACTCATGATTATCCAGTCAAGGATCTACAAGTTCGCCAAACAATCGATAGTTCCTACGAAATGATTTTCAAAGAAGTTTTCCAAAATTTGCAACGAATTGCCAAGGAACGGTCCGGGGTTGACCAAACTGCATCCACAGGCGGTGGCAGCGGCAATTCACCCGCCGCCGCAGCCTACGCGGCCACAACGGCAACCACCACAGCTGATCACGAAGATAAGGAACAGCTCAACTACTATATCATGATGATTGAAAACATGAATGTACTCAAAGAAGGACTTTCAGACTACAATAACTCTGTGCTTATGAGCTACCGTGGCAATGCCATCATCACTTATAAGGGCCAACTTGATGCGTATATCAAGACTGTTATTCGGCGTCCAATTGGCCGGATCTTGGAATACTTGGAAGCAGTTGAAGCCATGCTTGCCAAGAACCCGGGCGAGAATCCAGCAATGCGAACGACGTACAATAAACACAATGTCAAACGGTTGCTGGCAGGGTTCGACGGTAAAGAACTGCGCAAAGGTGTCGACGCGTTGTATAAACGAGTGGAGAAGCACTTTTGGGGCGAAACTGAAGATTCGCATACAGACAAAGATCCACATTTGGTACCAAAGGTTTGGTCTGCTATTCAAGCAGAATATTCATCGATATTTTCTCGGTTGCTGAGAATCTTGGATACGTATTACAAGGACAATGATCAAGGGAATAGTGGGGGTGCATTGCTAGAAGTGTCAAAATCTGACGTTTCTGCGGCTTTCAACCGTAAATAAATGAATGAAATACGCTCATTTCAACAAGAAAAAAACACCTTTTTTTTTATTTCTTTTAAATAACCTGTAAACCTATGCATTTTAAAAGCAGAAAAAAACAGAAAAAAACAGAAAAAAAAAAGAAAAAAAACTGTAAAAAACCTGCGTACCAAAAAAGGTCCGAACCAACAAGTTGGCAAAACCCGCTCACCAACCCTTTTTCCTTTTTTTGTTTTCTTTCTTTTTTTTATCTATCTATACCTTCGGCAACTTTTCAGTATCAATATTCCACTCTTTCGAAATGAGTTTATCCCTGGCTTCCCACAAGTATTTATAACTAGTTTTAATAGTACCATCGCTCACACCAGTCTTTTCTGCAATCTTTGCAGCACTCAAATTCTGACCAAACAACCCAGACGCCATAAAAATAGCAGCTGCTGCAACAGAAATCGGAGACCGACCTGCCAAAGTACCTTCATCCTTAGCCCGACGAGCAATATGTTCAGCAGCCTTTGTAACCTGTGAAGGCAACCCCAAGTGTGAACAAAATCGTCTCATCAAATCTTCGGCATTGGTTTGTGTGGTTTGATATTCTTCGTTAGTAGTATGTGATAACTTGATACCAGCATTCAACAATAGCTTTTCCATAATCTTAAACGTTCGACCAATCTCCTTTTTTGGCACACTAGTCAAAGCCCAGATTTCTTTAAAAGTTCTTGCAACACCAGAATGTCGACATGCGATAAAAATAGCCGCAGCCATGATAGATTCTTGACTCTTACCCTTCAATTTCCGGTCTTCATAGACAATCTTATAAGCTTCTTTTGCAGCATCTTGAACCATTTTTGGTAACAAAAAAGCTTCACACATTTGAGAAATTCTACTGAAAGCAGTTTGCAATACATTATCCTTTTTGTCATGTGCAGACTTATTTTGTAACCGGTTCAAGTCGCGACCCAAATTAGACCCCGGTTGACCGTATGAAATCAATGTATCCAGCTGGTTGTTGTCCAATAAAGGGTTCCCAGCGTCACCAACACGACTTGGATCGTCATTACCTTGATCATCATTCGAGAAAGTTCGCCATTCTGATCGAGTATCCACGATACGGTCCCCAAGCACTAGTCCACAACTACCACATACCATATCACCTTCGCTAAACCGTTCAACAATATCTGGAGGCAAAATCTTGCACTCTGGACACATCATGGTAACGTTAAGGTTGACATGATATGGCTCGTCTGCTTGTTTCGGAGCAGTGGCGGCGGCGACAGACATTATATTGTATGTGGCGTTACGAGTCGAAACGGTGAGTTCATTTTCGTATTGGAAGGGCTATTAGTAAACTTTTTGGGATGTTCTTGGGAGAGTTGCTGTAAATGGGAGGATGGAAAAAAAGTCCGGGTAACTTTTATGCGCGGCTCAGGAAAAAAAAATTTAAAAAGTGGAAAATTTAAGGAAAAAAAAAAAAGATAGACACTTAAGTTTATACAAATAACTGCGCATTATGAAAGTAAAGAGTATGTGTAATAATTCGAGATGGAGATAAGAAACTAACATCGATATAGAGCCACAAAGTAAGCGGAAAGGCACAAAGCTTCAGGAAGGTGTTAAAAAGAAGGTTGCAGCCCATAATCGTAAGGAAAAGAAGAGATTAAAGAAGGATGTTACTTGGAAATCAAGGCTTCCAAAAGATCCAGGTATTCCAAACTCGTTCCCTTACAAGGCGGAATTGCTGGCTGAACAGGAAGAAGAACGTCAGCAGCATCAACAAGAAAAGGAAGAACGACGGCGGCAACATCGAGAGCGTCAGTTAGCTGCTGGTAGATCAGAACAGGATATTCAACAAGAATTTGCAGTTGAAGATCAGCAGGATAACACTAATAGACTAGCTGCTATGGTGGAAGCTGCAGATGCTGCGTTGGAAGATTATGAAGCCGAGCATGATGATGATGAGGAAATGGATGAAGATGATAGCGATCAGGAAGAAATCTCCGTTTACACTGATGAGTCTGGTAAGGAATCGTCTCGAAAATCATTTGACAAGATTTATAAGGAAATCGTTGACAATTCAGACGTTATTCTCTATGTTTTGGATGCCCGAAACCCAGAAGGTACCCGGTCAAGATTAGTCGAGCAAGAAGTCATGGCTAATAAAGACTCGAAACGACTTATCTATATTCTTAACAAGATTGATTTGGTATCGGATGAAGTTTTGCGAAAATGGAAAACTCATTTGGAACTATATTTCCCTACAATCCCATTGGCAGCATCTTCATGTGCACCAAACGCTCAGACTTTTAAGCATCCAGGGTTGACTCAAAGCACGACGTCAAAAATGCTTTTGCAGTCATTGAAGCACTATGCTAATAAAGACAACGAAACTTCCAAGCCTGTGTCTGTTTCTGTGGGTATTATCGGATATCCAAATGTGGGCAAGTCCTCGGTTATCAATGCATTGACAACTCGTCGTGGTGGTAAGGGCAATGCTTGCCCTGTTGGGGCACAAGCTGGTGTCACTACTTCTATTCGAAAAGTCAAGGTTGATAATAAGTTGCATGTTTGGGATTCCCCTGGTATTGTGTTCCCATCGGAAACTGGCAAGAAGCGGAACCCAGTTGAAGAACAAGCTCGATTGATTTTACTTAGTGCCTTGCCACCAAAGCATGCGGATGACCATCGACCAGCTGTATCTTTGTTGTTGAAACGGTTGCAAAAGAACCCAGAATTGTGGCAGCGACTTCAAGCTACTTATGACTTGCCAGCAATGGTTACCGAGCCACATGACGAATTTGTAACGACGTTTTTGGTTCACATGTCTCGACGAACCGGACGGTTGAAGAAGGGAGGTATTGCTGATTTGACTAGTGCCGCAACTGCTGTCATAACTGACTGGAGAGATGGTAGAATCTGTGGATGGGCTTTGCCACCAACTCGAAAAGAACAACAAAAAGCCGCTGCTGCTTCTGCTGCAAAGAATAACGAACCAGTGATTGATGAACAAACACAGATCGTGACTGAATGGGCTCAAGAGTTTGATTTGGGTGGCCTTTGGGATCAGGATGTTGCAATGGAAGAATAGATTATATACCATGGTTTAATAACAAAAAGAAATAGTAATGTTTTGAGGAATTTATCGCTTTTAAACTGCAGTGCATGAGCCGCATTATCTCACCGCCGCGCGTTTATTTTATTTTAATTTCATTTATTCCTCCCACAGCCAAACCGCGGCCAAAAACCTAGGCCCTGAAAACGAAAACAAGTCGTCGTCTACTTTTTTTCTTTCTCCTCTTCCCAGACTTTCAACAGCCATGGGGTTTTTGAAAAACCCACGTAAAAGACGGCGTGTTGTTGAAGAGGAAGAAGATGCGGTTATGACGAACAGGCCACCGACAAAATTTGCTCGAGTTGCAGAACAACAACATTATGAAACGACGCAGCGGAAGCTGGATCATCTACCTGCGGAGTTACTACAACATATCTTTTTATTATCCAAAAACCTGGAAATGCCGAGCTGTTCAAGGCTTTGCTTTATGAAACTGTCCGGAAACGAATATTTACATCGCCAAATGCTCTCCCGACTCAGTTTCGATCGTTTCGAGTATGTTGACGCGGCACAGGACAGCAGTTACAAGCCCAGTACGTTTTCTTTGATCGATCAGTACCTAAATATGAAACTACCAGAAAGGTTTTTAAACAAAAACGTGTGCATCCGAAGGTTTGTTACTGCTAGTTTACTGAAGGAGATGAAGATTGATGGGTTTTACCATCCGGCTACATTTCGAGATTTTGGACTTGTACCGAATGAACTTGAAATGGCTCCAATAACACAGCGCAAAGCTGACCTGGTGGAATACATGGTATCTTGTCGATGTATGAATAACCCTACCGGTGATCTGATGGTTGAGCTTGTTCGACACAAGAATCACAGTACATTAACCAAACTATTGAGTATAGGCGTCAAGTTCGATCACCGTGCATTATACGAAGCCTTTGAATCTGGTGATATATCTCTAGCCAAACAAATGGTCAAATCTTATACTAATGATCTTAATAACGACCTTGAATTATGGGATAAGATCGTTTATAATCGGAACGTCGAAATGTTAAACTTTTTGCGATCGCAAGGTGCAGCTCCACCATACCATTCAATGTGAAACGATTGAAGTAATGAATAACTTTTTTTCTTTCTCTTCCTTAATTATTATTAATACGCTATACATACGTATACAGGAAAACAAAAACAAAAAAAAAATAAAAAATAACAGCAATATCACTATTAGTATCCAGTGGTAGCAGCTACTCCAATGTTATAGTCCTGAGGAGCCATGTTTGTTTGAGCATTTGACTTTGCATTTAGATCAGCAAACCAAGGGTGTTGAAGAGCTTGTCTAGCCGTAATACGACTTTCTGGACGCATTTGTAGTAACAATACCAATAGATCCATGGCTAGTGGTTCTACTTGTGGGACAATAGCTCGGAGATCTTGTGGTGCATAAACTTGGAAAGTAGACGCAAAGTTTGGCAACCCAGAAATACCAGGCCATGTATGTTCATTTGGAGTACCCATAACATGGAAAATCTTCTGCAATTGATCATCATTTGAAGTACCAGGGAATAATGGCTTACCAGTGAACATTTCAGCCAAAATGCATCCCGCCGACCAAATATCAATTGACGTGGAATAAGTTCGCGATCCGAGCAACACATCTGGAGCTCGGTACCATAGAGTAACCACTTCATTTGAGAATGTATTAACAGGGATACCAAACGCTCTTGCTAGACCAAAATCTGCAAGTTTAAGAACTCCTTTGGTGCTAATCAAAAGGTTCTGCGGTTTAAGATCTCTATGCAACACTCGATTATCATGACAAAACATGATACCTTGTAGCAATTCATAAGTGAAAAGTTTAACTTGTTCTGGCTTCAAAGCACCTCGTTGTCCATGAATATCCATATACTTCTTTAAATCCTTGTCCATGAATTCAAATACCAGGTTGAGTTTGTTTTCAGTGTGAATAACATCGTAAAGCGATACAATGTTTTCATGTTTAAGTTCCTTCATCAGGGAGATTTCTCGAATCGCAGTCGACGGGGTGCCTTCTTCACTATCAAGATTGATTTCTTTTAAAGCAACGAGCTGGCCTGTCGTTCTGTTACGACCTTTGTACACGGTTGCATACGTCCCTTCACCCAGCTTTTCCAGCCTGCATTCTGATTAGTATTGTTGAATCCTTGGTGTGTGGAGTTATGACCATACTGTTGGAATCTATATGGGTTAGCGAAATCCTTTGCATCAGGGTCAAAAAGACATACTGAGAAGAAGTACTCATATCTGGTTGATGGTTGTTTTTATAAAAGCTTGACAGTGGGGTGGTGGATTTGTTTTGGATGAGGATTGAAACTGAAATCAATCCGCACTTTCCTGGCAGCAGGGGTTTTGCGTGCGCGCAGTCACGTGGGCCCAGCGGGAATTCAAATTTTTTTTCTTTAGTTTAATAAAAAAAAAAAATGGTTCACATACATAAAAACTAAAAATATTATCACTATAGAAACAAGATGAGCGAACCATTGGATATTCGGCACGAACCATCAGTGCTTGGAGATGAATGGGCTGCAGTCTACTCTCAGGTCACAGAAATCGAGGTGGACCATTTCCGAAGAGCAATGAATAACATCATTCGACACCCTAACCTTAACTCTACAGTGATTATGCGAGGAGATATCATTAGCGAGCCAGTAGGTGATAGCATGGTGGAGTATGACTTGAAACTTGATGAGAGTATTTGTCCATTGTCAGTCAATTTGGATGACACGGTATCCAGGGAATTGCCTGTGGTGGACCCATTTACGTTAGAAACGACAATTGTGCGGCGGATAATTCCACGAAATCCACGCCGTGACCCGGTCATCAACCAAACTTGTTTGGTGTATTCTACAGACAATTCGCTGTTGGTGGTTTACATTCCTCATTTGTCGAACACAGAAGACGTTCCTTATTATCTTCCTCCAGCGAAAGGCGTGGCGATTCTATACAGCAACAATTACATATCAGTGCATTACTCAATGTTTACCCGGGAAGATTTGTTGAGCATACCACAGCTAGATGATGGACATCGGTCAATGCGGACTGCATTACGGCTTGTACAGACTTCATCCAAGCACTCTCAAGGGGTGTTCCAGGGGTACCAAAAGCGGGTGAACCATGACGTGATTGTGGATAAGGTTGCGTTTCAAGACAAATACGTACTGTTTAAACAAAAGTATGCAAAGGAAATGATGGATAACTGGATGGAGAAGACGGACCCAAAAAAGCATGTGTTTGAAGATTTGGCAATTGCGGCATTTTTGGTGTTACTATGGGATCAAATGTATGAATCAAAGGACAGGTTCCAATACATGGACCTGGGGTGTGGCAATGGTCTGCTGGTTAATATTCTAAGCCAAGAAGGATACAATGGCGAAGGTATCGATGCTCGTGCTAGAAAATCTTGGCTTGCATACCCGTCGCACGTGCAGAAGAAGCTCCATGAACAGGTGCTTGTGCCACGGATTCTTCTTGATGACGATTCGCCTGAACTTAGCGATCCATGCATTAATACGCTCGATTTCCCAGAAAACACATTTATCATTGGCAACCATTCCGATGAGCTGACTGTATGGATTCCATTACTGGGATACCCATTCATGGCCATTCCTTGTTGTTCACACGCATTGAGCGGAGCGAAAATGCGATTTAAACCTCTCTCTCAAGAAAATAAATCCACATATGCATCATTGGTGGACCACGTGGAGCAAGTTGCAGAGCAAGTCGGGTGGAAAGTTGAGAAAGAACGGCTAAGAATCCCAAGTACGCGCAACGCCGCACTCATTGGCCGCACAAAGATGCCATCTCCGCCGTATACCGCTCCACAAGTGTTGGACATGGAAGGTGGTGCAGATGGATGGCTGCAACGTACATCTGAACTACGCGGCAAGAGTCCTAGGGGACATTGAAAGAACTAAAAATAGCAAATTCTGCATCTCTTTTTAATTATAATATCACATTGAATAGAAAAATATAATATATTTCTGCATTTTTAAACAATTACTTTTATTTTCGACCCTTCTTCTTCTCCTTTCTCTTTCTAGCCACAATCGTCTTCATCTTTTCCTTTGGATCTTCCAACTTGGCCTTCTTAGCAGCTCTAGCAGCTTCCTCTTCGTTCTTCTTTTTCTGTTCGCCTTCGTCACGCTTTCTTTTAATAGTCATGACTGCCTTGACTTGAGAATCATGACGTTTCTTGACAACGGTCATATTTTCCAGTGCAAATTCCACCACCAATCGACGAGCTTTTTGATCCGGTTCGATTTCTTTTTCTTCTTCTTCAGTCAACCCAGCCTTCAATTCATCCATTGTAACCTTGTGTGCATTCAACCACCGCAACCCCATAAGGGCCGATCGATGGTCTCGGAATTCGACGAAACCAAACCCACGACTTCGACCCAAATCTCCACCATCTTTGGTCTCCTTGACAATCTTGGCTTGTCGAATTACACCATGTTTTGACTTATTTTTACTTTGCTCTTTTGCTGCCCATGTGGATCGTGCAACTTCTTCTTTACTGAGCGGCTGACGGGTCTCAGCCTTGACTTCCTTGGCGAATTCGACAACTGCCTTTCGAGCCAGCTGTTTCAAACTCTTCTCTTTCATAACTCGAGGCAGGTTCCTTACCGCAACACGGGTCAATGATAAATGCAAACTTGGGTTTTTGCTAATTTGTTGTTTCCGTTCCTTGAATGACTTTTCACGGATTTCCAATTCAGCCTTGGAGATTACAGTCGCAAGCTTAGAGTCGGCATGAATCCGACCTTCATTAAGCAAGAATGTATGTCGTTTATCTCGAATGTTTGGGGATTTGCCGAGCAACTCGTCTCGCTTCTTAGCGCTGACATCTGCAAGCTTACCAGCAGTTTCTCGTTCCACTGCTTTAGAGACTGACAGGATCCGGCCATCAAGGACAAAACGAGGATCAACATCGTCAGCAATTAACAATGAAGATGCTCCTGCTGATGGTGCAATGTTGAGACAGCTGTCTCGCGTTTCCTCGTCTCCAAAGGCAACAAATGCAGTTCCTCTTGGTTGATTGGCAACCTTGTCCATAACCGGTAAAGCATATCGTACTCGACCAAATTGTTCAAAATGTCCTTTAAGTGAATCGGCAGTGGCATCATATGGAATATTTCGAACGAATACTGTGACGTTATGTGAAGCACCTCGAGTCTTTGGCTTTTGATCTTCCTCCTCTTCCTCTTCGTCATCCTCTTCATCATCCTCTTCGTCTTCATCGCCATCTTCTTCCTTGATTTCAACGTCATCTTCTTCCTTGATTTCGACGTCGTCTTCTTCCTTGATTTCGACGTCATCTTCTTCCTTGACATCCACATCGTCCTCGTCGCTATCACTCTCAACGTCATCCTTCATATCACCATTTTCCCACTTTTCTTTCTGAACAGCCCAATCGACTGCAACCTGTCTACCGCCAATCTTCAAATCTTTTGATTCCTCAATAGCTTTCAATGCGTTCTGTTTTCTTCTCATTTGAACAAATGCAAACCCGGACATTTTGCCTCCGTCTTTTCTTGGAATAATAGCGCTAGACACTGTACCCCATTTTGAAAAGATCTTGACAAGCTGGTCACTATCACGCACTGACCATGGCATGTTTCGAATAATCAACCGAGGTCGTCGTCGTTCAACTTTGGCTCGTTCTTGAGCACCTTCAGCACCATCAATAGCGTTTGCACCCGACCGATTTCGAGCTTTGGCAAAATCGATCAATAAAGTCTTTTTACCTCGGAATGTAGTCTTTCGACCCTTTTGCAATGCAACTCTCGCATCATCGATATTAGCGAAAATGACGAACCCAAATGCTTTACTCTCTTCATCCATCGCCGACGGTTTTCTCACAACTACTGCACTTTTAACTGGTGAGAAATTTGAAAAAAAATCTGTCAACTCCTCCTCAGTAGCATCCTGAGGTAACGGTTTGACGTATAATTCCGTCTTCTGGAGAATCTCTGGTTTACTCATTATTTTGGCTTTTGATCCGGACGGTTTATCAGAGTTGGAAAAAAAAAAAAACTTTCCAAAAAAAAAAAAAAATTCTTTTGGGACGTCTGCCGATCGCCGATAGACTGATTCAGCCGCGCAGTACGATAGTTTATGTACGAGCAAAATCTAATAAACATTCATGGCCGAATGGATGAGTGGTATATTTATCAACAATAAACATTTGATTTTCAGCGTCAAAGTTTTTGTTGATAGAGGTGTTATACACCCTGTAAATCGATGCCACCATCAGTTTCATCTCCTGTAGTGCCAGGTTCATGCCAATACACATTCGAACCCCGGCACCAAACGCTGTAAAGTTCCTATTCATTTTCCGTAGTTGTTCTGGAGAACTTTGATACCATCTTTCAGGTCTAAATGTAAGTGGGTCTGGGTATGCATCTGGATCGCGGTGCATGGTCCATGGTTGACTGGATACGATAGTGCCACCGGGAATCAAGCCTTGAGAGGTGACCATACCAGTAGGAGGTACGACTCGAGGCTCGGCTCCTGGGATTGCAGAGTAAAGCCGTAGAGTTTCCATAATCACTCCGTTCATGTAAGGTAGTTCGTCGACTTCTTTGTACGGAAGTTCTCTCTCTGGATCGTCAGACCCAAATGCTTCCACAAGCTCTTGTCGCAGTTTCGTCTGTATATCTTTATCGACCGATAAATGATACGTCAGGAATGAGAGTGTAGCACCGGTAGTCTCATGTCCTGCCGCAGTATGGTCTTGCGATTCCGCGCATGCTTCTAGTCCGGTGATGCCATACTTGTTTAGTTGTGCAATAACCGTACCTGGTTGTGGAGATTCCGTCTTTTTGAGCGTATTTGCTCTACACCATTCTCCAGTAGCATTGACAGCAAGCTTGGTAGCTTTATCCAACGCCATTTCGTAAAACCGGGGCATTAGCGTAACCCAAAACCACATTGCTGATTGTAACCGATAGTTTTCGATCATTTCATAGTCCTGTGTAACCAAAAAGTTAGACCCGGACTCCTCTCCAAGGATAAACCCAGTAACAGTATCCATTGCGAGAGCATGGAACATGTTATACACATCCAAGCTCTTGTTTTCATGGCTGTTTACAATCTTCATTGCATTCTTCACTCTCTTCTGGGTCATCGATTCGACACTTGGTGAAGCTACCGTAGATTTCGAGTATAGTTGATTCATAATCTTCCTTCGCTTGATATGAGCATCTTTCTGCAATGACGAGAATGTATTCAATTTTCCATACGCCCCAAACTGTCCGTAAAAGGTGGACTTGTCGTAGTTACCCACGTATACAGTCTTGACGAGGTCTGGGTCTGATACAGATATTTCATACGGCGATAACCGAACAATTGGTCCGTATTGTTTGTGCAAATCATGAACCAACCTAATACGTTTTTCGTTCCATGTCTGATATAAAATCCAGTACTCTGTCAATGCGGATATGGTTGGTCCAGGGACATGCGACAGCGGTGCATAGTACAGTGGATATATGACAAAATAACTGACCAATATAGTCATAGTGGTAACCGCCAATGGAACCACTGGCTCGTCAAACCAACCAGAAATTAACTGAATTAACATTATTATTGCTCTCTCAAAAGCCAAAGAAGGAAAAGAAAAAGAGCAACGATCAAAAAGTGTAAATGTGGAGAAAGCAAGATAAGGTATGAACCTTAACGGGCCAATTAAACCGCACTTAATAGAGTTTGATCCCTAATGGTAATCGAGATCGAGAAGAAAAATAAAAGCCGCTGATAACGCGGGGGAAGGAAGCCCAGGTCTGGTTTGGGAAGCTACATGCGCGTGCTGACGTTTACACGAGTGTTCTGAGGTTTACAGTTTGTGCGGCTCAAGATAACAGACAGGCGGCTCGTTTCCACTAGATCTTATGCTTGACAGCATTCTCAGAGTCGTTGTGGATACTGCTATCGCACCATTGCTTAACCCATAAACGTCTACGCCATGACTTGTTTAAATAAAAAGCAAAGCAAAGCAGATGCAGGACCATCGGTCGGGACTTACGTCGGCCCGATCCTTTAAACTCCCCATCACATTCTCCATATACCCCAGTTTTCTCCACAGCTACTGGACAGTAAAAATGACCACGACAGACGTACGCTCAGACCCAGATTATGCCAAGCTTGACAGACTATTCAACTACGATCGGATGAAACACCACTTGCGGCACAGGCCGTTTGATACAAAAGACCTGGTGACGAAAGTTATAAACGCGTTGGAAGATTGCGGGGTTGACAGAGAAGCATTGGAAATTGATTGCAAACAAGCGAGTAAATTCGTTCATGGAGTATCGTACCAGAAGCTGGAAGAACTCCATGGATATAGCGGCGATGCATCGGAAGTGAGAGAATTTGCAGGCACTAAATTCGGCCAGTATAGATTACAGCGGGTACAAACGGCGATTGAAAATACAGAAAGCTTTCAACAGCTGAGTGAACAGCTGTGCTATGCATACCTTATATGCTATTGCAATGTCTTCATGCCTGAAAGAATTGTGCAAAATTCCCCACCGGACGTCGCCAAACGGCTAGAATTGTATGTTTTTATATTCGGATTGACCGATTTCTTGAAGCGAGTGCAAGAAGAGCATGACAGAACATACCATGCAAGATCAATGAAGATGCTCAAGGATTTGTACGAACTGCAAGCTGAAGGTTCGCAGTGTTGTTGTGCAAGCGATGTGATAAAGTACATGGACAGAGTGAAACCAGCGAGTAAGTATGTCACTGTATTCTACAGTGGAACTCCTTTGGGGAATAGCTTCAATTCAAGTGTAATCGCCTCGGCTCTAAAAGGTGTTGAACGGAAAGTTCCGCAGTTACAAATGCCGTACAAGTTATCCGACATTTGTAACCGGGTGACGGGATGTGAAGTGATTGAGGATCAAGAAGCGGCTCAGATGATGAAGGCTATTGCGCAGTATATGGCGCAAAACGAAGCATTGTTTGAAGGAGAAGCTACCAATGGGAAAGTATGATAGCATGTATCCTAAAAGTTTTTAAAATTTCCTCAAAAGAAAACGCCGGCCAAAATACAACGCCGCATAAATGTCTTGTGAGATTCCCAAAACTCATCCAATCCCACGCGACGCGACACTACAGGATTTTTTTTCCCCCTACAATACAAAATGAGTGTCGACAACCTGGTACTACCAGATACGTTCATTCATCAGGAACTATCGAACAGGTCAGCTAAACAACTACGCAAATTTACCCGAGATGAGTTGATTAGTTTGCTTGAAGATTGGGTTCTGTTCCACCCCGACAGAGCCCCACCGGCGGCAAACCATGAGGAGGATGACGATGACGACGACAACGGCGAAGGAGCTCCAGAGGCTAGAACGCTACAGGAGATGCAAGATCTGGTTCAAAGCGGAGTTGCATTAGCCCATGAAGGTAAACAAGCCATAATATCTAGAATTACCCAAGAATACTGGCGCAACGGGCTCAATCTGTATCAAATCGCGTATATCGACACGCGTCTGTTACTGGACAGTAAACAAACAGCAACATGGGCTTATTCAACTTTAACGACGCGCAACGGCGAACCATACATCCCACAGGTGCAGATTGACCGATTTCTACAGTCGTTGGAACGCACTTTATACCCGTTAGTATTGGGCCATACGTTTATTACCAAGTTTGACCGACTGGGGCTCATCATGGTCCGAGTCCAGCCATTTAACCCGAAACCACGACAAGATAATGGTCCGTTGCAACCTGTAAGGCCAGTATACGTTGCATTCCCGCCATCTTCTCCATATATATTGCATACGGTTGGCGATGAGTTTTTCACAAAGGCGGTGCAGACGGCATTGGTGACGGCCCTATCTACGCCTGAAAATCCAATCAACGCAAAACTCAGTTCAGGTATTCCAACATCTTCGCTGGAAAGTCTTGCATTCATTAAAGGCGGTGAACGTGGCGCATTAGCTCAAGGTGCATGGTCAATTTACACTCAGAATCAAGTTGATAATTCACCCTTGGATAACCACCAACCTCCACCAGTGACGAAATCTGTTAATACTGGTAAAGACGAGGTCAGCAAACGCCGCAAACTGGCCAACATACGGTTTACAGGGCAGGACGATTTCAAGGGAGATTACAAATCAGCCCACCCACATTCAATATTTGAAGTCAAGCTTAACGAGCCATGCGGCGGAAGTCCAACGGGGTTGACGCTTAGGTTTGAAGGCGACGATGTGTTTGGAGCGGTGCATAAACTCGCGATAGAAGGAGTTGTTGATCCAAAGCAAATGCCTAATTGGCTTAGTGGTGAAGAAACAACGACATCAGGTGTCGTATCGCATGGCCAATTCCAACCGCATTAAACAGGATAGAGAGCGAGAGTTGTGTATATACTTTTATTATTTATAAATACTTTTTCTAATTCATGCTAGATATCATTGTATCAATTTCACTTCTTACAGTCGAGGTAGCGCTTTCTTTCAACTGTTCTAGCGCCGCCACGTCTTTGTGCTTGTGAGCTTCTGCCACTGCTTGCCGGATCTCATCCACCTGCACATACATTTCAATGCGGCGCTCATATGGCAGGGACGAGCAATGTGATACATATCTGGCCGCATTGCGTTTACTCCCTGCTTTCAAACATTCGTTGAAAAAAGGTTCATACCCAATAGGACTTTTCTTACTGGTGGCAAAGGTGTAAAGGTTATCCCAGTCTCTCCGCGATACCAACGCCTGAAGCCGGATCCACCAGTACCGTTTATCAGGCACTTTGAACTCCTCCTTGATTTTCTGAGCCCTTGGGTTCTGTGACATACGGAGCAGCGTGGCAATAGTATCAGTCACGGTTTGCCCCGTAAATGGCTGGCCATAATCCTTCTCGAGTTGCTCCTGTAGAGTTAACAACCGCGCTTGTTCTTCAACCGCTCGTGCCTCAAACATTTTGGCCTTTATCTCGGCATACTTGCTCTGTGCATCTTCCAATCGATCAATCTTGGTTACTAAATTCTCTTGTTTAATCGCATGCATGTACTGAAGCTCTGCAGACTCTGCTCGCCGGTCATCTTGGTAGAAAAAGTTCTCTAGCAAGTCTACATCTTCACACAACCGTTCAAAGCATTTCGAAGCCATCGGTTTATCATTAATCAGCCGAAAGAAATTTGCAAGTGGAAGCTTTCTCTGTAGAATCCCCAAAACATATACCACGAGATTCACGTTGTAACTCTTGACAGCAGCTTCCAATGCAAGATTTTCTTCTTGCATCTCAAGCAATAATGGCACTTGTTTTTCCGGTCGAGGTTCATACCCTGCTAGAGTGATCGCAAGCTGGGCTCGTCCTTCTGTATATGCAGTCTTGGCGATTGATTCGTATGAAATGCCAGTAATCTTGTCCAATTTGCCCACAATTTCTTTACACAGAACATCATCCTCTTGGTTCGAAACCCGTACTTTTGTACATGCCCAATGGACGTAGATCGATTCAGTAGGCAGCCTCAAATGATCTGCACACTGAAACGCCAATTGATGCATACGCCGAATCAATAGCCGATCAATCAATCGCCGTGGAGTCATTTTCAACAACTGGGGGTAATCCAGCAGGATGCCCACTCCAAACTGTCTCACACTATTCAAAACCCGGAGATAATCGCACATTTGGACAAACTTGTCGCTGTTATACAAATCAATTGCGGCTTTACCGAATGATGCCGCTCGAAGGAGCTTCTTTTGCCAATATGGCTCAAACTCATAACCAGCTGCTTCAATGCATGCGTCAACAGCCTCCGGCAGTCGGTCAGCGATAATCATCAGATTTTCGTCAGCTTTTGGTGATTGTCGATCCAGCTGTTCAACGCAGTCCCTTAGAATAGCCGCTGGTGATGTCGACCCAAGCTTGAACATATCCACCACCAACTCTGGCAGCCGTGTGAAGAAATCATGCTTCGTGTTTGTCAGGGTTCGAATACCGTTAAACTCAGGGAAAACAACCACGTGGCCATCCAAAAGTAATGACAAGTTACCCCCGTTAGGCCCAACTAATGTTGCTTCATCATCCCATACCATCACCACTGCATCATTTCCACACCACACCAGTTGGTTCAGCCGTTCATCATTACCAGCATTATATTCCGAAATCCTGCGCTGGAAATCCGATCCAATCACCCACAACTTGCCTGATGTACTATACAAAGCCACAAATTCGCCATTCGGAGAAACCGCAATATGGCTAAACGGACCCTCAGTCAACCCCATGTCCTTACAAGAATTGGTATCCAACTGATATACAGTCTTTTTTGTAGCAACTATAATCTCATAATGCTGTCCTAGCGCATACTCCGGTGGCATCAAAGCCCACCCTTGTATGTTATTATCATTCTCTGGCAGGTCCGCAAGTAATCGTGGATTTGGATCGTCATATCTTGAGACAGATACAAATTTCCCGTTCCCCAGCCTCGCAACAAAACCAGTATTCCAGTACTTGGTCTCGACCAGTCCGCTTGTCTCCGCCATTTTCCCCAACGTGAATTGATAAAAGTTACCTTCAAAGTCGTAATAACACCGAGCATTGCCGTGATCAGACAACACAATCAGATGCTCCAATTCCGACCATCCTAGACCTCGAATTCTCCCATTCTCCCATGGGATTTTGTGAATCAATTTACCGTCTCCGCTGTATAAATAAATGCTAGTTTGTCGTGATTCTGGCCCCTTGTACTCCGTGAGCCGCGAGTTGTCTCTACACATTGCAATCGCACCACCAAAGGGAGCACTTGTTACGATATAATTTTCTATATCCAGGTCCCATAGCATGGAATACCCTTCGAAATTCCGATAAAATCGGTCCCCAAGCCGTTCCCAAGTCAACGTGGGGTTACTCGGCATGATCGATAAGTGTGTATTTTTAAGGGGAGTTGTGTAAAGTGTGTCTGTCGTCAAGGTTGGGATTTTCGGAACATCAAGACAAAAACAATCTACGAGAAGATGGCGTCAACGACAACCGCCAAACAGGAAAACGTAACGCTGATATCGCGCGATGGATTCAGTTTTGTTGTACCTCGTGAAGCGGCGATGATTTCGAGTACATTACGTGCTATGGTGGATGTACCATTTTTCAAAGAGTCTCAAAAAGGACGTATACAACTACACGACATTGACGGCATCGTACTGGAGAAAGTATGCGAATATTTATGTTACAACCTGAAATACCAGTCACAGGTGGATCCACCAGATTTTGATATTCCTCCGGAAATGGCATTGGAGTTGCTGGTGGCAGCAGATTTCTTGGATTCTTAATGGAAAACAAATAATTTATGGAAATGTTTTGGTGGTTAAATAAGTTAATAATAAAGAGTAACAAGAGAGATGTCCACGGGAGGTTTTTAAAAGTATAATCGTCTGGTATCCACATATGTCGCCTCTCCAGGACAGTAAGGACACTTGAATTTATGCTGAGGATTCTCCTTACTGAGTAGTCGTAAACTGTTTCTTGCCAGGACGTGTCCACAAGGGATCAACATTGGCGGGTTTTGTTCAGTTGCTTGTTCCTTAGAAACCGGACATACAAAAATTGAATGGAACCTATACTTTTCAGGTAAATCAAAGTTCATGGGTAATTCATCTCTTGACGTCCATTCAGTCCCGCTAGCTTTCATTACAGATTCCATTTTCGTCAGTAGCGGTAGAGCAATGGACCCTGCAGTAACCGCCAGGTACAGTGGCGATTCTGGTGGAATCCCAAGTAATGAACAAAATTCGGATGCAAACATTTTACCCAGCTGCTCAAAAGTTGGGGACGATAATAGTATTTGGTATGGCGACAAGTAATACAGCTTGTCAACGTAAAGCACCGCTGTCATTAGTTGCGAAATCTCCGGTAGATATCGATCACCAAATAGATACAGGTTGGCTTTGGCATACCCCAGAGCTTTTTTAATATCACCTTCTTCCACAAGATAACGAATGAACTGTCGTTTATGCAAAGAAAACTCCAAGTCAGACCCTCGCTTCAATAATTCCCGTCGTTTCATCGTTGCCCATTCGATAGCCAGATCCAAATTCTCATTTAAAATGAATCGTAGAATCTCATGCATATGAACAAACTGATCTAATAAATCACCAGGTACTTCGATATTTGCGTCGTTCATAAGTTCTGGCACCACGTTAAAGTCGCCTTTTCTTGCCAGGTGCATTAATACTGCATTGTTCAACTCATAAGATCCACTCTCAATAGGATGATTCTTTGCCGGCACCTCCATAGCATTATTCTTAAATGTCTTTTCTAGTGCTTTGCCAAATTTGGATAGACTTGAATATACTTCCTTCTCACTTGCGACCAGTTTCGCTTCACTCGTCTTGATCTGTTGTTGTAGCTGCTGCATCGCCATACCAGCATTATCAGGTTGTTGTTTCATTGATTCTTGTGTTGATTCCAGCTGCCTTAATAACTCGTCTACTTCCGATTCGCATTTTTCCAGAGATGCAGACTTTTCAAGCCGCTTGATCTCTTTCAGAACAGCTTCCATGGTTGTAGTCGTGGTTCCTCTTTGAAAGGTATATAGCGGTTGTGTGATAAGTAACAGTGTGTGGTTTTTGAGCCCCCACAACTTAATTAACGACGGCCCAAGCGTTTCCGGTAGTCGGCGTTTAACTCCAAACCTGTTCCCAACTTGTTTAACCACCCAAAAGGTCCATTAAACATCTCCACTTTTTTGTATTTAGAGACGCCACCCCATTTACTCAAATAATCATAATGAAGTCGGCACCAATGATTGCTGTGCCAATGAAGGGCATGGTAGATGGTGACTGGGTTGGCCCATTAAGGCATTATATCGCCAGCGTTTATGGTCCTGGCGACCATTTTGTGGACGAGATTAATATACTGCATAGGCTGCGACAAGATGTTCGAGGATCAGCTTTTGACACGGTAGGAAGAGATTTGTTGTATAGATACTATGGTCAGTTGGAACTGTTAGATTTGAGAGTTCCGGTGAACGATCGAGGGTGCCGAATGGCATTTACATGGTTAGATTCGTTTACCAAGGAAGGCAATACGCAGTATTCTTTGGCATTTGAAAAGGCATCTTTATTGTTCAATTTGGCAACTGTGAACTGTCATATTGGGGCTGATAGTGATGATGTTAAGGTTGCTTATAACAGTTTCCAGGCCGCTGCCGGTGTTTACAACTATGTCATGGAGAACTTTCTTCATGCACCAAGTACCGATTTGGCTCAGGAGACTGTCAAGGCATTGTCGAAGTTGATGCTAGCTCAGGCACAGGAAGCGTTTTTGGATAAGATGATTGAAGCTGGGTCTAAACCAGGCATGGTCGCAAAAGTAGCCAAGGGCACTAGCGTGATGTATAAGACCGCAGCAGAGAACCTGCAGCAAGTGCATACGACTAAGGTGTGGGGTGAGAAGAGCTGGTGGCAGTATTCGTTTTTGAAGGCGAAGTTTTATTTGGGTGTAGCTTGTGAATACCAATCTGAGGCAATGACAGCTGCAAATAAGTTTGGTGAGGCAGTAGGCTATGCTCAGTGCGCCGTTAGCACGTTTCAAGAATGTGGCAAGATGCCAATTCCATCACAATTTTCAGGAATCAGCCCATTAATAAAAACTCGAAGTGAAACAGTAAAGCATAATCTGGCGACGCTTGAGAAGGACAACGACTATATCTATCACGCGACTGTGCCACCAGTTGCTACGTTGCCAGAGATTGCATCCATGGAAGCTGCAAAACCCACGCCAATGAACGACTTGTATAAGGATCACAAAGATGTTGGACAGATTATTGGGCGGGATATATTTGAAAACTTGATTCCATTGGCTATTCATGAAAAGAGTTCGTTGTATTCAGAAGAAAAGGCGAATTTGTTGAGAAATGAAGGAGAAAAGGTGGAAATTGCGGAAGAAGAATTATCGTCGGCTTTGGAGTTTTTGGATCTTCCAGGATCTTTGAGGTTGGTAAAGAATGACGGCCAAGAGAGTAGTGAAGTTGATGTTCCAGCTATTGTGAAAGATTGGGCTGGAGAGATGAGTACTGCAAGCCCATCTGCTAGTTTTGAAGCGGTTGAGTCCAAAAGGTCGGCTGTTTATGAAAAGGCCAAGGCTGCAGAACAGAGAATTGAAAACGAGCACAAGGAGACTGAGCAAAGGAAGCAACAGTATGGTGACCGATGGACTCAAAGTTCGGCTCTAACTATGAGTTCGGGGATTCTTGGAGATATTCAACAAGTGAAGCAATCATTGAATTCTGGGGCCAATTCTGATTCTAGGGTGAAGGAAATGCTGGAATCCTCAAGGGATGAGATTCGAGTTTTGAAAGGAGGGCCATCAAATCCCGAACTTATCCAAATGTTCAGATTCCAACCAACTACTCCGTCTAGTGCACCAAGTTTGCTGGATTTGGATACAAGCGAGGAAGAAAGTGTCAAGCAATGGATTTCCGAGGCTGAGAATTTACTGTCGAATCTGAACAAGATTTCCAAAGAGCGTAAAAATGGGTTTGCAGAGTTTAAAGAGCAGGTTCACAAGGACGATATTTCTTCGTTACTTATTCTCAATGGGAAGGTTCCGAATGTTGAAGACCAGCTGTTCAAGACTGAGCTGGCCAAATTCGAGCCGTACCAAGCGCGGCTCGATTCGACGATTCACCATCAAAAGAAGCTACTAAATGAACTGACAAACGTTTGGAAGAAGGTTTTGAGTAATGACTCTGTGAAGCAGCAGACTAGTAGCCGAGAAGCAGAAGTAGCACACCGTTCAGCATTGATTGAACGATTGAGAAAGGCGTATAATAACTGGAAAGATGCTCAACAAGGGTTGACCAAGGGATCTCAATTCTACAACGAGCTGGATGCCACGGCAACATCTCTAGCAGATAACACTGACCAGTTTGTGAACAATCGACGTGAAGAACGAGCTAGATTGGCCCGAGAATTGGATAATTCGTCCAACCAGTTGAACCAAGACCGGCTAAGAAACCAGCTTTCTGAGTTGTCTCTGGGTGGTACTGCCTCTTCGTCATTTTCTCCACCTCCTCCAAAACCGGAACAGCCCAAGTACGGCCAGCCTCCTCGACAACAACAATCATCTCCATGGGGAGATTTGTCAATGCTGGATAAACCAATTCCGCCTCCAAAGCCACCAAAGCCGCAAGCTTCTCCGCCTATTCAACAGCCTGCATATACACCAGCGCCACCGTCACAGTCATACTATCAACAAGCCCCAATGCAGCAACAGCAACCGCAACATCCATTCACTCCACCAGCTCAACAACCGGCTCATACTGGGTATGGAACTCCGTCGGCTTATGACCCGTCGTTTTATGCACCACATCCACAACAGCCATCCCAGCCGCAGTACCAACCTCAGTATAGTTATCAACAAAATCCACCCCCACCACAACAGCAACAACGGCAACAACAGCAACAACAGCAACAACAGCAACAACAGCGACAACAGCAACAACAACAGCCACCATATCCTCCACCACAGAATCAGCAAAATCAATGGTGGACATAGAATATTTAAAGCTAACAGACAAGTTTGTATGATTGAAAAAAATATATATTTAAGATGCAATTATATAACACACAAATGTTTTCCTATTTCTTCGTGTGATTATTATTGTTATTATGGTTCCTATTATTACGGTTATTATTATTCCCTTTGGAACCGGTTTGAGATTGCGCTGAAGGGTCAAGATATACCGTTTCTTGGCCGAACCCAACGTCACATAGCTTGAAAAACGATATAATGCCAGCATCCACAATAGCCACAATTACATTACGGTATCCTTCCTTGAGCCGCATAGTTTGCGACTTGCCGCTGGCTTGTTCATCAACCAAGTCCTGTTCGAACATGGCTGCGGTTTGTTCTAAGCTAGGCATTACAGTGTCATGCGCTGATACAATTGCAATTCGGTATTCTGGAACACCTGGGTTGGATTTTTTGAATTGGGCTGATGGCTTCCACGCATCATAAATCACCTTGTACGGATCTTCTGGTGAATTACCCACATCCATTGTCGGTTCCTTGTTCGACCGAGGCGGACAATGTGACGGGACAATATCCAAGTCCCTGTAGATATCGGCATGGGATCGATAAACTGATTGACTTGCTAGGACGTCTGTACTGGAACGCCGACTTTTCAATAACCAATTCTTCGCCCATTGCAATCCTAAACCAAATGAAAACGCACCATACCGACTAGATGATGTATCACACATTTCCGTGATATAAGTGTCTTTTGCACGTCTGAGCGTAAAACCGATTTTCTTCAAATAAGAATATACCTGTAATAGCTCTAGATCTCGACTGGATCGAATAGACGCCGCATATGCGGCTTGTAGTGTCATTGGCGGGCCATCGTTAGGATACCAGACTTCCAGACTTCCACGCTCGAGTAAATATATCATTTCTTCAGGGTATAACCATTGCGTGCCTGTCGAATCAGAGTTGCCAATTGTTGTGAAGTGCGGGCCTCGTGCAATGTCTACTCGCGCTAAATTTTGATCTGGAAGCCAAGTGGCTTTGATATGATTTTTCCTGTCAAATACATTAGTTTCGAACACCATTAGAAACATTTAGAACATACGATGAATGCTTTCTTGCCCCTTCTAACGCAGTGTACATCGCCTGAAGAGACTCCTGCAGGGTAGACGATTGGACTCCAGTTCCATCAGGCTCAAAATCTTTTTCCCCTCGTCTAGGCAGAGTATTTCTAAATTCCTGTTAGCTAACAAACATATCTAACCACACATACTTTTCATTTATGAACCGCCAATCCTGCAGTTCATCAATTTCATCCTCATCACCATCCATGATGCTCTTGCCTTTTTTACTGTGATGAAAAAGTTTAATAAAACTACTCTATTGGGAGTCGAAATCAGTAGAGTTACCCTCAAACTAAAACCAGAAACGCCTGAACTATTCCTCCGCGCGGCGGATAGCCGAATGCAGCAATAGTCCAAGTTGATCCTTTTCCTCACACACACCAGCTGCAATCGGCCACGGTCTCAGCGCTCGTCATTCAAATCACCCATCCATCCCGGGAAAGAACTAGACCACGATTGATCTCCTTATTGACATTTACATTTAGCACTTGGGCGGAGATTCAGACTTTTTCCTTTGGCATATTGTACTGATTTTTGACAACTGGATTTGTCAAATCGTCCACTTTGCTTTTATTATTTATTTTTGCTACTTTTCCCCCTCTGACTTTTAGATATCCTACACTTTTTATAATACCGCACAGCATCCATCAATCATATCATAATGCCGATTGAGACTGAAAACGGGCTGACTATTGGAGAATTGGTATGTTGCATGAATGCGCTCACCCTTGCAAGAGCTGGTGTCGAAGACTGAAAAGGTATAATAACACTGTTCCCCTATTTTATAGAGTTTCAAAATCCTCAAGGATCTCATCAAACCGTTGGCACATGAAGCCACATTACGAGCAATACATCGAGAAAAATCCATTCGACGGAAATATGGTAAGGAATTCGCCGCAAAGACACTAGCACATGTTCCTCCAGCGTCATCGGCTTCATCAGCATCAATTACATCAACATTGTCGAGTACAACTGCATCTACTCAAGGCAATGGAGGTACCACCCCAAAGCAAAAACAACAGCCCGCAAGATCCGAAATTAACGGTAGAGTTGCATATATGAAAGTACAAGGCCGAGATATTTATGGTAACGAAAAGCCCACTACTATCCGGTACTTTGAGTGCGACAACTGTAAACGTAAAGTAGCAGGCTCACGATTTGCCGCGCATATTGAACGATGTCTTTCTGGCCGAAATGGTCGAGCCAAGTATGTGATTCCATTTTCATTGATTATGGGAAGATGTTAACAAATAGAAGGAATTATGGTGATTCTTCAGCATCACCGCCGGATTCGGCATCATCTTCATCTAAACGACAATCTCCAAACAAGCGACGCAAAATGGGAGATGAAACACTACCGAAGACTCAGGTTTCGAAATTCATTGACAGGTCCAAGCCCATCCATTCTGTTCCAGTGAGCCGTGATTCATCTCCAACCTCATCGCATAGATCTGTGGTATGTTTCTAATAGCCATTGGTTGCCTCCGATTTTGCAACAAAAAAAAAGCTAACCATAAAACAGTCCGAGGGACCGGAATCTTCATTTCCTAGAAAGAAGCCAGTTTCTACAACCAATTAAGAGGTGATAATACTAAATACTTTTGTGTGTATCCCTTGCTTCTTTATTATTTTACGTACTTTTCTTTGCATGTTATTTTTTAAAAAAAAAGAGGGTGAGACTTGTATTACCCAAATTTTTCACCATATCCTTCATTACTGTGGAGGAATCACCCGTTCCAAAAACTTGACAATATGGCCCAATTCTTCGTCATTTGCTGAATGACCTAGACCAGCGTATTCATGCCATTCTAAGAATTGCCGTTCAGCGACATTTTTCATGAAATCACGAGTCATTTGACCAAATCTGAATTGAATAACTTCGTCAGACGTACCATGGCACATGATAGTATGAGTATCTTCGTTAACTGGCTTTTTCAACTAGAAAAAAAATATTGGTTAGTCTAACACTTGGGCAACAGTAAAACTTACTCTCGCAAGGATTTCGTGACATGGCATGTACCCAGAAAGAGACATGACTCCAGCAAGTTTATGTTTCGTCACGATAGACGTCTATTAAGTTAGTAATGTTCACTCCCAAAATTCACCCATAGATATCACATACAGCCAATGCCATGGCACCACCTTGGCTGAACCCTCCAATCACAATTCGGTCAGTTGAAATACCTGCGTCTTTTTGCTCTTGGATGAAAGATTCCACAATCTTGATACTGTTCATAACCCCTGGCTCGTCATCAACCTCGAGTTTATTTAGACCCTTGATATCGTGCCAGGACGGCATTTTCATGCCCATGTTCTGAAAAAAAAGTTGATTAGTTCTATTGGTGTACTTCAAAGTTATTGTCCAAACTTACCAATGTGACTGGTTGTAATGGGGCATTTGGAAACACAAAGTTGACATGACCAACTTTTCCTCGTCGATTGGCTTCATCAGACAACATCCTCCATCCATCTCCTGAATCTCCAAGCCCATGCATGAAAATAACAGCGGCTGATGGAGCCGTAGTAGCGGAAACTCTGACTGCGGATAAAGCCATGATTTTGTAAATGTGATGATGTTTGGAACTGCGCGCAGTGACAAAAAACTTACTACTGCTAGTGACACTGCTACGATCTGTAATTAATATTACAGATCTCCAATTTCTCGTATATGAAATCAAAATATTTAATTCTTGCCATGAAAATTGTGTTCCTGTGATAATTTGATAAACTTATATACCCTAAAAAATATATTTATGCAATTTACCGTTAAGAAAAAGAGAAAAAAACCAAAAAAAAGAATGCATAATATTTTCATACCCCCATCAAAATAACCGACCTTTCAAATCTTATACCAAAGATACACACTAATAAATAAATAAAATCATCTCACCAAAACGCTGGGTTTGGACGTTTTAGTTCCATTTGTAATGCCCTGTTTCCCAAAATGCCATGCTGCGGCTGTGTCATTAGCCCTGTACACCCGCGGCGCAGGAAACTTATTGCGGTCAACAACATGGTTGGCATGGTGAACCGCTTCACTAATACTTTTCATAAATGACATGCAGGTTGGATGATCAAACGGGGTGACGGTAATCGGTTGTTCAATCTCAATGTCTTTGCAGTGGTTAAATCGTGCCTTGAGTAATAAATAATACTGCAGTTTGTACAGTGCAGCAGCCGTGGTAAAGCCATTTCGTGAACTAAGCGGAATATCCTGTCGTTCCTTATAGATTAGTCCTTCTTTATCAGCCAAGTCTAATGTAGGGAAATTGATAGACATTTCACATTGATAACCGTTCTCTGGTAGCTTAATGTCTAGCTGGTTAACCGCTTTGCACAGCCTCCGCCGCCTTTCCACTGGTTCATCCCCTTCGTGGTTAAATATAGTCTCTTCAACAATCTGCATGGTAATCCGTTGCAATTTCACTTTGCGTGACCGAGAAAGCCAATCTGGATTAGGGAATAGTTTGATAAATGCCGTTACATTATCCCCAGGACCGTAGCTTGAAATAGGTATCGAATAATCACAGCCAACCAAATGATCTGCTGATGAGATTGAGTTGACAATTGGTACTTTATACGCCCCAAATGTAGACAAAGTGTCGTAGCGCTTAATTCGAATAGGGTACCCAACGTGATGATTCTGTTGTTTTCCATAAACAACAGACACAAATAGCTGATACGTTGTTTCCACCGTCGATTTCCCAAGAGATATGCTTGCAGGAATTGGTCGATTTGATGGCAAACTCAAGATAAATGGTAAATCCATTGCCATCACTTCATCGTGATTCTTACCCGCTGGTACCTGGAACAATTTCAAAGTTTCACCGATCAAAAACGATTGATCCTTCTTAGGCGTTGTAATGCCTGGTTTATTTGACGGAACATGGACAATGTCCGTTCGATATAATGCAATGTTCACCAAAGTTATTTGTAATAATGAGCCATCTTTGGATCTTATCTCAACAGTGCCTTCAACTCTGGGCCAAGTCGCACTGATTCCGGGATATCCTTGAACCAAATCCTCATTTGGAGGGCCACGGATTTTGACATCAAATATCGAACTCATTTCATACCTAGATTAAGAAAGACTGGAGGCTGATAGACGCTGGATGGATGTCGAGAGTGGTTGTCAAAACGGGAGGAAATCGTTAGGGTTAATTTTATCTTTGTATTGGAATTGAATCTCCGAAAATAAAGTGGTTAAACGCCGAGCAAGGAAAAGTTGAGGGTATACAACAATGGAAGCTGGTGGGGCCGCGCAAATAAAAAATTGGTGTTGCCCCTGGCAACGGTGTACCACTACAATGTTATCATCGATTGGGCGCGTATATTTCGTGAATCGACAAGGTTTGATCTAAGTTGGAGCCAAAACAAAGGGAAAGATGTTCGGAGCTAGTATATTATTTGCAAGTAGTTGATCCAAGACAAAACAAAAGCCCCACCGATTCAAATTGTGGATCATAGCCGTTTCATCGAAGGAAAAATAAAAAGTGGATGCGCTGTTGTTTGTTTACTTGTATATGCGCCTATTCTTAAACACCGCATTTCGCAAAACCTGACCAGTCAACGTCCAGATCTTTCCAACCATCGGACGAAAAACCCAAAGAAAAGATGCTTTCTCAGCGCCCGTCAAGAGTAAAAGGGTCAAGAAACAGACCTTCTGTATTCGACTCTCAGACAGTGCGGGCTACAGAGTCTAGCAGTGTCTTGCTGAGGCATCCAACTGCATCTTCGTCGCCAAAGCCAAAACAGAAACCTTATAACAGCTCCAAGCCTTTGCCTAAACCACAACCCAATTTTCGGGATGGAATACCACTAGAAATAGAACCAGAAGAAGATATGGGTGGTTCGCGCCATGATTTGTATATGGAAATGGAAACGGGGGTTAGAAGGGAATATCCGCCAGCTACTGGTGATAGATCCCCTTCTCCACATCCTGTGAGCTTGTCCCCACCGAAGGACCCAAACTACCAGTATACTTACGACCCTCCGTCCCAGGAGTACGAAGAAGAAGAAGAGAAACATTTGCCAGCATTACCAGTCCATAGAAAACAACAGAGTCATCATGGCTTACCACAGCGACCGCAGCTACCACAGCCAATGCCTCATCAGTCTTCATCCAAACCGATGTGTGAGGTTTGCACTAATGATCTGGAATCAGAGCAGAGAATCGTCCAGACTGACTATGGCAATATTCATGCTCAATGTTTTGTTTGTAACGTATGCCACGAGCCGTTGGAACACGCCGAGTTCTATTTCCGCGATAACCGAGCATTATGTCATTTAGATTATCATCGCATTTACAGTGAACGATGTGGATATTGTAATACTCCAGTGGAAAGTCAGGGAGTTTTGGCATTGGACAGGTACTGGCATAAGGGCCATTTCTTTTGCCATGACTGTTCGAATGCATTCAGTGAAACTGACGACTATTTTGTGGATGGTAAAGATATACTCTGTGAAGGCTGTTTTGGTAAGAAACATGCCATCAAGTGCTGGAGATGTAAAACCGAATGCCATCCAGCTGTTGAAGCATTAGGAAGAACTTGGTGTACTCAATGTTTCTGTTGTGAAGAGTGCACAGTACAGTTTGAATCACATGAATTCATCCTACGAGAAACTGGTGATTTGGTCTGCCACGACTGTGAAACTCGACGAATTAGACAACAATGCTGGACGTGACCGACGTTTTGTAAGTATACAAGCTGGAAGAAAAAATAGATATATAATAATATTACAGCGCAAATGTCTCCATTTGGCTTGTCACCAAAAATGTATCTATAGATTGAATCTTACCCTCACCACATAGAATGCATTTTTCTGATAAAATCTGATCAATTGCCGACGGCAATTCCTTTTTCCCAGCTAGAGAAATCTCATTAATCTTCTGCCGCATTGCGTAATCTGCATGCTTCTTTACCGAGTCTAACAGACAGTCAACGTGGAACGCATGTTGACACGGGAACACGTAGAACCGGCGCGTGGCGAGCGGGAAATCACACACCGCACACGCTTCTCCAGGCTCAACTAATGCATATCTTTTCTGGAACTTGGAAATCTGGTTCTTAACACTGGACGCAGTTTGGACAGATTCTTCCATTTCTCGGTTCAGCTGGCCAATTTGGTCATTGTAGTTCTCCATAGAGCTGATTACTTGGTTTTTGAGTTGGTTGTCAAGCACGGTAAACTCTGGATCCAATGGCAGTAGATCTTCAATCTTGAGAAGATCACAGCGGCCCATTAGCTCAAGACCCTTATCGAATCCATCTTTTGAAACCACTTTCCTTGCAACTTCAAGCCAGAGCATTTTCCTCAATACAGGGTCATTTGCAGGTCGGTCCGCAACAACTGCCGCTAATTCAACATTATCCTTCTTCAGTGCAAGCTTGACAGCTTCTTCATACAGCCCCATGGCAGAGTATATATGCACAGAGCATTGAGTCCTGTTGAATTGTGTGCAGACTCGAAGCGCGAAATCATAGTCAAACTTCGGCTTGGTATTATATTCCTGCAAAAACGCCAACAGCGACGATTCATCCGAGTTACTCGAAGCATATATCGATACCAATGCATTGTGAACGGCAGGATCGTTAATACGAAGTTGCTTAATAGCATATTTCAAGTACCGGATCGCTTGATTCTCTACCGTTCCCCGATAACTCGAAACATAACTCAACAGGGCCGGTATCAATTTAGCTGGCTCAATATCTGAAATTCGCATCCACGTGTCCACAGTCGCCTTTGGTGCATTCACAAGTAATACTGTAGCATACTTATAAGTCAACGCTGCAGAGTTCTCCACTCGAAGCACTTGCAACGCCTTTTCCCATTGCTCCATCCGTACCCAATAGCTCAACACAAACGCACCATCATCCACAGTGCTAGCATAGTGCAACAGCTCCTCTTGTCTGGAATGCATAGAGATAATCTCATAAACGGTGGATTTATCCAAATCGTGCTTATAATCACCGATAAATCTTAGGTAAACCTTGTTCATGTCATCCAATTGGGATTGTGCGGCAGTCTTCTCTTCTTCGTTGTTGGCAGCGGCGACTCTATCATCCAATGCATTCAGCTTCTCCATAAACAATTCTATCACCCAACTTGTGGTCAAAGTCCTCTGCATATGGCTTGACTTTCGCAAACTTTTCAACTTGGACGTCAAGTAAATATACAGCGCATCAAACTCGGATGCCTCCATAAACTCCAATGCACAGCTTTCAAATGGTTTCGAGCACTGCCCAAGTAATGACGCAGCTTTGTTATAGCTCTTTTCCTTGAGCATCTCATCACCATAAGTGTTTAATACCACATCCCGTGAATACGCATCGTTGGCCAGCTTCAATGCCTCTTCATACTCACCACACTCTAGTAAAGTCTTCCAAATATTTCGGTCTTCATTACCTCCAATAACCTTGATTTCGTAAATATTTTCTTCAGAATAAGCCCAGAAAGTTGATTCTTGACTGTCAGAGCAGAGTCCAAGAATCGGTTCATTGTTGTCGCTTCTAATGTGTTGCTTAAATGCTAGCTGGTTATTCAGTCGGTTCACCGCCAACACATTATTCCCCTGAAGTAACAAAATATGATAATCGGTTAATAGCATCGACTTTACAGGTTCGTTATCATCAAACGACAACTGGTCGTAAAGGAGTAGCTGTGCTTGTTGGAACGTTTTGTCTTTATCTTTATCGGCCAGTAGCAACGATCCGTTCATAACACCAATACCGGTCATCCATGCAAAAACCTTTGAAGGCGTTTTCCTTTTAAACGGCGAAACCACTAACGATTCAAACTCGTTAGAATCAAACTCCTCCACTAGTGGTTCTTCTCGTTCAAAGAACTTGGGGTACACCGGCATTATTTCTCTTTCGCCCCTTCTAACCACCTTGCCCTGCCAGAACCAAATCCTGCCCTTGCTACAAGCAATTACTCGTCTAGTACTTGGTTCCGTTCCATCAAACGCATAGATCCCTGTAATAGCGTCGCCAGACTGATTTCTCCACACTTGTCTCAGGTACCTATCCTCCCGCTTAAAGTATTCATTAGACGGTTCAATCATTGTTTCTTGGATTGTTCCATCTTCTGTACCGATCAGGATATCACCAGTTACTCGGATTGGGTGTGCTGGGCACCATCCGACACTAGTTATTGATAGCCCCTTTAACCGAGCCAGTGCTTTTGGTTTTGTTGACGAACTGTTCAAGCAATAATTATCTCCAAGCGTTGTGGTAATGAGTAAATGAGTGCCCGTCGGGTCCAAGAATATCTGCTTGATTTGACCCGTCTCAGACGGCTTCTTGGGTAAATCTATATCATCCACCGCTTCTGGATGTTCTAAATCGATCCGGATAATGCGACCAGTCTGGAGCGCCATGCATAGGACGTTACTGGCTACGACCATTGAAACGATATTGTTCAGGTCAAACATGAGCTGGACTTTTTCAACCTCGAAAATTGGATCCTTGGATCCTCCATCCTCAAGTTCATTCATCCTTTTTGTAATGCCCCTCGGTACTTAGTTACCGCGTCGTATCCCTTGTTTTTTATGTAACGTAGATTGTGGTGATGGGAATGCTAGATGGGTCGGGAAGACAGGTCAAAAATGTGTAGCGCGCGCCAACTTGAGCCGCAGGTTGTTATTCTTGTATGAGAAAATGCAGGGAAAGGGCTTGCAAGTACAGCTGCAGTTATTAAAGAGTCCTATACATTACTAAAATAATTGTGCAATTTGGATTCAATCAGAGGCACTTTTAGAAACCTATTTGGGTTTCCTGGTTTAGGTTACCGTCACCAATATTCCGCACGGTGGCCCAATTTTTCAGTCAGTAACCACATTCCAGGCTGGGCGACAAACTGCGCGGCGTCTGTTAGTTCGTCCCAGCGAATTATTACTGCCATTTCCGTAGTTCCATATTCTCGCTGGAACTCTGGAACTAACTGGGACCAGCATATGCACTGCGGGATACGCTCATTTCCTGCCTGTCCATTGGCTTTCTCTACGGATTTGGGCTTTTTCCGTTTTGTTAAAACGAACGGGGACTAAGATATATGTGGCGGATGTATATCCTGGTCCTATCTCATTTGTACGAATGCCGAGCTGTTCTCAAGCGCGCCGGTCGGCTTAAACTCCACAGCCGCTTTTCAAGCGGCGGTAGCGGGCAACACAACAAGTTGAATAACCAATCCCTTCTTTGTTAAACAGACAAGGAAAAAATTGTCTCTCCAAAATCCAACGCAAAAAAGTGAGATCATGGATGACGCTAACGCTGAAGAGTTGGCCTCCAGCTTTGAGAACGCTAATAAAGTTTTTGGTGCGTATTGAGCTAATGTCATCAGTGCTTCGAAATAAAAACTCTCAACACGCAATGAGGTTGTATACTACA
Source organism: Blastobotrys apis (assembly GCA_030557665.1). Lineage (NCBI taxonomy): Eukaryota > Fungi > Ascomycota > Dipodascomycetes > Dipodascales > Trichomonascaceae > Blastobotrys > Blastobotrys apis. The sequence goes on from JAKTPN010000209.1 coordinate 119,773, forward strand.
TACCAGTACAGGCGGAAACAATCGAGGGCAGTGCAGTGACACTACTGCGCAGAAGATGGAAGCTGGCTAGAATCAAGTATGGTCTTTGATGCCCTGTTCAAGGCCTCTGGCGACGAGAATGCTAATTGCTTCAGTCAGTACTCTACATATTATCCGTTGCGGACTATCACCCATGAGCCAGGGCAAATTGAGAGCTTTTCCGATATGGAAGGAAAGGTTGCAGAGTAACAAAGACTACCAAGAAGAAAATAGAACAACGTCCCAGGTATTTCGTAGCTGTTAGTAAAAGGTTGGCCAGGGGTTTCCTTGTGAACGATTTGAAAAGTTACCCGAAATGTAGATTGTGACTTGTATGAATCATTGCCATCATTCTGTGCCTAGCCGGTGATAAGTTCAAAGCGAAGATCGACAACGAGATCCCGGAGGGAGTGTGCACTCAACTGAAACAGAAGTAGCGGCCAGATTCTGGATGCATTGTGAGAAGATTGACTTGCCTGGCATTATCAAATACCATTCATTCCTAGCCAAGAAACACCGACACCAATTGTACCTAGTGGAACTACTCGTGATGAACCAACTCGAAGGTGTAAGCTCTATTCCGTTTGAACGAAAACGAGGAACACTTGCTGAAGGCGATTGAGCATCCTCGGAGTGGGTTTCTTAGCCTTTTCACATTCTCGATTGACCAAATAGAATATGGTGGTTCAATATACACCCTTACCGTTTTTGACCTTGCACCGCTCGAGACAATCCATGACAGTATATAGGTTTTCACATTTATACTGGAAAGTCTATTTGCGACCATCAAACTAGTTGCAACCATCCAACTGATTCAGATTATTCTCGCCATGTACCATTCGACTAGGAGATATACATTTACACAGGAGCCGATGGAATGAACCATTGCAAATTCTACAGGTATATAAATATGCTAGTCTGTAGCATGGTTAAATTTCACCTTCGCCGAGAATACCCATCAAAAATTCCAATAGACGGGTGAAGGGTCAACTTTCTTATGGTCATGGAGTCCTGTCGAAAGCAGGGTATGGTAAATCGAGACAATGACTAGCGCTCGTATCAAGACACTAGAGGAGCTGGGTTACAAGCATTTATATTATGAGGATGACTACCTAGCAACAGTGTTCTCAATAATCTTTTTTTGGTTAGTATGCGGCTTATAGGGCCCTATGTTTCATTACGAATCGCCGCGCGGCTTGAATGCATCCATTACAAATTTGCCATTATATATACCCCTGGAGACACCTTTACCATTTTCCCCAGAACACTCTTCAGGTCGGTCGGGTCCCACCCCTTGAGATGTTCTCTCAACCAGTGGCTTCCCTGTTCAGTCCTGTCTTTACCAACCTCCAGATATTCTACCAACTTTTCACCAGTATTTTCCCGCCATTACCGAATCCTTAGAGTTCTCTATCTCTATCTTTACGTTTCGTCGTGTTGAACACCTTTTGTTGGAACAAACTTGACCACCTAAGCCACATTGATCCAGAACAGTTGCCCACTAATCCCCTGTCCAACCGTGCACAGCAATGCGATTTTATCAGACAAATTGGTGTATTCATCTGTAAGCGTCGGTGTGCAATGTACTTGCGAAATTGGGCACATACCCGCAAGTTTTGGCCCTATGTACAACTTTCCGGCGTGCTCGTGGAATGCACCGAGGAAATTGAGGGTAATGGCGTATACGAATTCGTGAGGCTTTCCGTTCATTGCAACACAATTAAGGGCCATTGGACGCCATGAAAATATCGCATTCAAAAACCCCGAGGTTGGATATTGTTATACATAATTAATTGAGTCGCAGAGCGCTGCGCAGAGCCGCGCACCTCAACGGTTAAAAAACTGCACAACTGCCAAAACTCTGCACAAGCTGTTTTCTCCCAGCGGAACATCAAATTTCAAGCTTTCGATCATTGACTTCATTACCCATCACCACTTTTCAACTCAATCCAAATGTCCACGATTGGCATCCCCATCAAACTCTTGAACGAGTCACAAGTATGAATACTCCTCGAAATTTTCTAAACTTTACTAATATAACAAACAGGGTCATGTTGTAACGATAGAATTGTCATCCGGCCAGACATATCGTGGAAAGCTACTAGAGGCAGAAGACAACATGAATGTACAGCTACGGGATGTGACGGTAACTGCAAGAGATGGTCAGGTGTCTCATTTAGAACAGGTTTATGTTCGAGGTTCCCATGTTAGATTATTTATTATTCCAGATATGTTGCGACACGCTCCAATGTTTCGCCCAAAGACGTTGGCCAAGACCCGCGCTCAAAACTCTGGTCCAAGAGGAAACCGACCAGGCGGCCAAAGGGGCCGTGGCCGACGATAAATATGAAAGATTAATTCACTCAGATTTCGAGTACTAGTTAATGCATAACGAATTTATTGTATTTGATGTATTTTCTTGACGAGACGTGCAAGGATATTTCAACCCCAGCCAGGCTAGTGTGTATTATATGAAGTAAAAGGTTAATTTATCATAACTAATGCGATTTTTAATTCACGGATTTTGGTAGTGAGGCAGTTGTCAATACGTGACTGTGTTCGGAGGTGGCCACCACCCAGAATTGCCAATAGTGATGCTAGATTATGCTTGGACACTTGGGTTAGCAGATAATTATATTCTGGCTAGGCCAACTTCGAGAAGTAGTGATTGGCAGTTCTGTAAACGCAACCGTCGATATATATATACAGCGCATAGTGTAGTGTGCATCGACAAGCTACGTTTAGGGCTACGCACAGATAAGTGAAAGCGCAGCCAGATACGAACAGCATATGTTTTCTTACGCCGGAAAACAATCAGCTATAACAACTCTTGGAGTGTTTATTACCGTTCGTACATCTAGGGCAATGGGTTGTGGCTATTTCGATGATCCAGCGGTCCTTTCTGTAAGAATTCAATCCCTAAAACGCCGCAGGCGGCTGACTCGGTCATCGTTTCTAGACGCACACAGTCGCGAAAAGACCGAAGACACCTCCATATATAAGCATAAATAAGATAATATCGCGCATTTAAAATTCCATTGTGGAAGCCGCAAATTTTCAATACTAGACTTGGACCATACCTTCGTCGTGGTGTGTCTCAGCAAGCTGAAATCTCCCAGCGAAACACGTCTCCAGCTGACAACACACCACGAGATAAAACAGGCGACCATGGATCGTGAACAAGTACTCCAAGCATACAATATCACCGATGAATTTTCAGAGGAATGGGTCGAGCCGAAGGAGTTTGAGGAATTGAATTTGAATAGCGAAAATGGGGAGCTCTCGAAATACGCGTTGCTAAGACAGCTGGTGGACACTGATAATACAACAGCAGAGTCAACGATACAAGACGAAGCCGATCCCTTGGGGTCTACGAGTTCAGTTATGGCGGTGTTACATGCGAGAGGGATTGATATGGAAGATCCAGCTATTCGTGGCCAATATCTGATTTCGTCTAGTAGGTTCAACGCCAAAGTGTTTCTGAGAGATGTACATTCCGGAGCTACTTATAATAATCTTATCAACGCGCTGGATCATTTAGAAGGATCTATCAAGGCAAGATCTGAAGCATTACGATTCATGGTAGAACATGACTATGAGCGGTTTGTCAAGTCTAAGTCTTTGTTAGATTCCGTGTTGGACCAGATTCATGCGTCCGGGTTTAACCACGAACAGGAATGGGGCTTACGACAGATGAAGGGGTTAGCTGATGACGCAAATACAAAGCTTACAGTTATTATGAAACCTGCAATCGACAACCAAGCTAGAGAAGCGCGGTTGAGGGCGGCTTTGGAGCTGATCAAGAAAAACAAGTACCTGTTCAACCTACCGAATATGATTTCCAAGCATATCAAAAATCATGACCACGACAGTTTAGTTCGAGATTATCGAAGAGGCAAGGATATGCGATATAACGAAAATATTTCTGCAGAAACGCCGGACTATATCATTCAAAACAAGAAAATCACCGACCGTATCTGGAGAGAAGTCGAGGCAATTGTCGACGATTATAAACAGGAAACCTGGAAACAACTGGGGAAGACTGGCCCAGACGGTAATTACATGTCTATTATATCCAAGCTTTTGGAACTCGGGGTGGAGGATAATCCAATTCAGGAGTGGATTGAGTGCCAAATCCAAAGCTTTAGCGACCAGGCTAAAGAAAAGTTTGAAAAATTGACACTTCGAACCAGCTTGATGAGAATGAACCTAAAGGCGCTTCCCCCATCTCGAACTGCATCATTTTTGTTACCATTAAAGGAAAATAGTAAACATGGGGAAATAACCACATTGTGTGACTCGGCAGAAGTAGTGGAGATGTGGCTTACAGTCAAGAGAGTTTTAGACGACATTTCGGCCACATCGGAGAAAGCTTGCTTGTTTTGGAAGAGCTGTACTGAATTTCTGGATGGCTCTAGGCAAAGAGATCTACCAACTGGGTATCAAGATGAATCCAAGGTCCACTTGTCGTTTAATCACCAGGAGGTGGAACAAATTCGACAATCTGGCCGTAACATGATCAATTTGTTTGCAGAAAAGATTGTCCAGTATTTTGACTCACCTGCTCCAAACACACAACTATCTGGAAGGGGAAGCATGGTTGCTTCAAAGCCTAGCGAAGGAGATGCATTCTTGTTTTTGCCTCCATATGCCAATGCACTTGGTGCAGTCAAGTATTTGTCGCACACACTTACTGGACTCTCAGTATCGTTCAGGATGCTTTCTCAATCTACAATCTCTAACCAAGCATCAGATTCATTGAGAAATGTCTTGTCCAAGATCCGTGAACGATGCATTAGCGCTGTATGCTATTGTTGGAAGGAAGACAGCAACAAGTTTGATTTTCTCGAAGATTGGTCAAGTGCACCAGAAAACAAATCATGCACCCGCATCCCGGACTATTTCAAGTCTTATCAGATGACTGTCCTGGAAGGAATCAAGAACCTGGTGTATTTCACGGCTCACGACGAAAGCAATGACCATTTGGTGGTAGCGCAGCCGTCAACTCGTTTACTAAACAATATCCTAACCAACCTTTTAGCATCCAACTCAATAATTCTTGAGCGTATGATGAGTTTGCTTGTTTCTTTGGGTGATCCGAATCGAGGCTCCTATCTCGACAAGAGTCTGCCTAGCGCCAATTCCGATGATTTGACGCCGCAGGAGAAATCCAATGACTCGAAGGTGATATTGTTATTGAGTAATATCAACGAGATCCGAGACAATATTTTACCATATATCTACAAATATTTTGAAAACAACTTCAATGCACCAACTAGGGATATTCATCATACTTTGCGGGATACAATGGACAAGATGGATGGTACATTGTTCGATATTTACACGCGCCGAAAGCGGCTATCGTTGTCAGATGTGATCCGAGCTGGAGTCAACAAGTCAACAGCCAACTGGGGCACAGAAGAAAACCCAACTGCCGTTAGTCCGTATATATACGATTGTTTATTGATGCTGGTCATTGTGCATTCAAAGGTTAGTGAGGTGTCTGTGAATTTGGTATCACGAGTGATTGTGGTGCTGAATGACCACGTGGTAAAGCAGATTCTCACTGGCCTGAGGGATATTGAACATTTTGGAAATGGTGGAATGTTACAGGCTGTTGCAGATATCGAATTCTGGAGGACCATCATGGCCAAGTTCATTACTGCTGAGGCTCAGAAATCGATCCAATTGATATATGGCACGTTGAAAGAGAATTCCAACGCAGTATCGTGGGATACACGTACTGGGCCTCGACCATATGTCCAACATATTATTGAGCACGCTGCACAAGAGAGTAGGCTTGATTTTGCATGTTTCCGTAAGTAAAAAGCTTTTTGTACTAGAAAAAAAAAAATGTATACTCCTTCTGAGCCGCTCCATAGAATCTCTACAACCTCCCAACTATAACCCCGACGAGACGACACAAAGACGATCGGGATTCAAATGCCATGTCGTTCACCAAAGCGTCATTGTCATCAACATTTATAGATGACAATGGTGACAACATGAATAATAGCATGTATGCATACAACTCGTTGACTTTTGGAAACGCCTTATCATTACGGGTTGATGAAGGCGTTGGGGCAATGACTATCAGCCCCTCGGGTCGTGACGTTGCGCTTGCATCGTAAGTTTACTGAAGTTCTGAAGAAATGTATTTATACTAACAATTAATAGGAGGTCTGGGCTATATGTTGTTGACCTTTATGATCCATTTTCACCACCAAGATGGCTTCATCACGTCACGTCATGGGAAGTTGCTGATGTCCAATGGTCTCCACATGCATCAAAACCATGGTGGGTAATTTCAACATCGAATCAAAAGGCACTGGTGTGGAACTTGTCATTGCCTTCAGATCATGCCATTGAGCATATGCTTCATGGCCATCAGCGAGCAATTACAGACATAAATTTCCATGGGTTTCATCCAGAGCTAATCGCCACTTGCTCAGTCGACAGTTATGTCCATGTGTGGGATTTGCGTGAATCAAAGAAATTAGTACAAAGTTTTGCAGACTGGACGGCAGGTGCCACACAAGTTAAATGGAATAGAAAGAACCCATACATGCTAGCATCTAGTCATGATAGAAAGGTGCATATCTGGGACAGTCGTAAAGGTTCGATACCGGTGCATACACTAAACGGGCATGCGGGAAAGGTCAACGGGATGGATTTTAGTAGAGAAGATGAAACAAAGCTTCTGACTTGTTCTAACGATAGGACTGTAAAACTGTGGGATTATGAACAAAATAATCAAAAAGCTCAATATGTCATCGAGACGGATTTTCCTGTTTGGCGGGCCAGACATACACCATTTGGTAACGCATGTATTATTATGCCGTTACGCGGAGGGAATAACACAGTTTATATGCATGATATGCGAGACGGTAAAGGAAGAGTAAAGTTGGATCCGTTGCATTCATTTCGAGGACATACAGAGCCTGTCAAAGAGTTTGTATGGAGAACTCGAGGTGGTCAGCAAACCATTGAAGACAGAGAGTTTCAATTGGTTACTTGGTCAAAGGATCATGACTTGAGATTGTGGCCGTTGTCTGAAAAAGTTTTGAAATCGGCTCACTATGTACCCGGTGAACCACTTAAACAACGAATTACTCGGAAAGGATCAAAGTATGTTACATTTCAACGTGAACCGACCGCTTCCACATTTGATGCCACATTGCCGAACAAGAAGATCAATCTTTATGGGCTTTCGCCGGAAACGAAAAAGGGGAAGAATAGTGTATTTATGACGGGAGGTAAAAGATTCAAACAAGATGAAAACAAGTCACACCTTCATTGGATTTCTGGGGTACGAATTGGAAGGTCGGCATTTGCGGCGCCCTTTGATAATAGTATGGCAGGTGCGACGGAGCCAACAGAACACCATGAGGCTACTCCAGGTAACCTTGGTGAAGAAGTGAGTATAGTTGGGCATAAATTCCCCAAGGTTCGATTTGAGAAAATCTCAGTGTCGACTGGGGAATGCGTTGTCTCTTTGAATGGGCCATGGGGAGAAACCGAATTGGATTTGGTGTTTTTACGAGTCGAAGTCAAATTTCCGCATAATTACCCATATTCTGCACCAAGCTTCCAAGTGGAAGAAACCGACAAATACAAGCAAGAGAAAGTTCAACAGATTATATCCGGGTTGGATAACATTGCGGCGAAATTGACGTCTCATGGACGGTACTGCTTGGAGCCGTGTCTGCGGTACCTTTTGGGTGATAAAATTTCTATTGAAGACTACGATACGGATAATGAGGAGGATATAATGGAGGATAAATCGTTATCTTCATTGATGGACGATAGTTTGGATGACTTGGCTGAGCTGAATGACGATTTCAACTATTCTTCATCCAGTGATGATGAAATAATTGATAGTCATAATAAAACGGCGAATGAACGAAGCAAAAAGCAAGCATTTGATAGCACGCCTATACCAAAAGGATGTGGGGCTGTATGGTCCAAAACAGGCCAATTGGTGTGCTTTTTTACACAGCGCACAAAACACAAGCCGTCGAATCAATTATTATCTCGGAATCGGATTGGCGGGCCTTCATTGAGTGGTAGCATACGGTTGGACCCTGTAGACAGCTTTGGAGAGGACAGCTCAGACAGCTTTGGGGATAGTGATTCAGATGATATGTTTGGTGATGATAATATGGGCTTTGGTCCTCGTTGGCGTCATTTGGAAGGTACTAGGCTAAGATCGAATTTTGGACTGCCACGTTATTCCACCAGGTCAGCCATGTCTAATACTGACCGGTCCGGAACAGCTACTGCTCGAATTGATAACGATAAAAACCTGGTGAATATTTATGATTTCAGTCATTTGATACCCTCACGAAAGGATTTGGCGACTGCGTTCCGAGTGATGGGCGATACTCCACAAGTACTTGCAAGACATAATGCTCAGGTGGCTTTGAAGTGCGGCTCGGCAGACGTCGCTGAGTGTTGGAAGCTGATTGAAATGTTGTTGACTACTGATGTTCCTATAGATGAGCCGCATAGGGACGACGATTCTCAGTCTCCAGTGTCAAGGTTTGGTCGGTTTAGTTGGGGGAACCACCCACTGGGTAAACGGTGGATGGTGCAGCAGTTGTTTGAATATTTCAAAGACCAGAATAACACTCAAATGCTTGCGAACATGTCATGCGTGCTATCTGGAAGAACCATGCAAGTGAATTCACCTGAAAATAGCGTTGCAATTACACAGCCAGAGTCACTGGCCCCGCCAAGAAGCCCATTTGTTAGTGACACTATCCGTGATGCATATTTCAATCCGACTACGCCGACCCAGACAACATCTACTAGTGTCACTAGTAATGGAGGGTTGTTTGTGAATGCTAGAACTGCACCGTGGGATATCCCTGGAGCTCGTTCAAAGCAACAACAGCAAACAAGTACTGTTGAACCATCCCCAGCATCGTCAAAGGATGACTCCAGTATCATTTCATTATCACCGGAAAAGTTCATGACCGCGAGGAAAGCAGTTGCTGGAATTTTTAATAGGACAAGCTCGACTAATGCAATCTCCGTGCAACAACCGCAGCCAATCAAAGTGGCCAGATGGCACCATAATTCTAACGTTGGTGTGAAAATCAACAATAACACACCTCCTCTAGTAGCAGCGGCAAGTAATGATGGGGAACTTGGAGTTGGATTCATGTATAATTCTAGTGGAACGGCAACTCAAGTTGCCAGTCGGAACAGCTTTATCGGCAGTGATAGCGGTGATTTGACCCCATTACCAACGATACCAAAAGTCAACGTTGAATTGGTTAATGAGGACTTTTTGGATGCTAATGAGAACCTTGGGCTGGTTACATTGTATGACGTGGCAACTAATATTACAACGCCACAAACACTGCTAGATTTGGCTGATGAAGATATATACCGCGAATATCGGCTCCAATACGCATCCATATTGTTTTCATGGCAGCTGGAAATTGAAAGTTTGGAAGTTCTCAAGTTCAACTTTAACGGAAATTACGAGCAAAAGGCTCCTATTTATGCCGAGTTCCATGCAGTTGACATTGACTCGCGAATACAAGAGTCGAACTCGGATTCTGAGAGGGTCGAAAATCATGCTTCTCATCTTGACCGTGGATACACGCGCACGTGTCACTACTGCCAATTGCAAATTAAGACCCGATTTGTGCAATGCCCTCGTTGTGAACATGTATTGCATTCTGCTTGTGCGCGTGATTGGTGGCAAGTGAAGGAAGGAACTGAGTGTGTAGCCGGATGTGGATGCTGTTGTGTAGATGTATAATGAATTATCGTTTGGATCTCGCTATTAAGGCTTTAAACCAGTTTGGATGGGGCGAAACATTCATTTGGACTAAGCAACTGGAGTCTATACTTTGTAGATTAGAAAATAAGAGCTTATCACGTCCAGCGTTTCTGACAGGGAAGCCGCATTCAGGTTCCTCCAAAATATTGCCCAACAAAATCAAATACCTTAGCAGAACTATTTGCATCTTAAAACCACCTATATACCGATTTACTCGCTGTGCGACACTTTTTATTTTTATTACACGCGGGCCCTCACATGGTGCGGCTTAAGTGGCGCTAAACCTTGCGCACGCACTCTTGGGAACTATAAAAAGAAGCTGATTCCTCCTCGTTCACAAAACTGCGTCTAAAGCAAAGCAATAGGTTTACTTTGTAAATTGAACAAAAACAAAGGTTTCTCTGCCAACCCGCACATATACAGTACTATGACTGCAGGGGAAGATGATGAGGATTACGACAAGCTGCTATCAGGTGGTTTCACAGGGAATCTGAGTTTTCCGACCGATTTGTCGGGCAGAGACGCGGTTAAACACGCTGACGATGCAGTTGATTATGAAGAAGAAGATGAACTAGCGGATGACGAGTTGCCAGAAGAAGAAGAACCATCGTTAGCGGGTATGCCTACGAAGATTCCGCTTTTGCCAGGATTTGATGATGGTGAAGAGTTGGAAGACGTTCCAGAACCGCCGGAAGGAGTGAATTTTGAGGACGATTTCCCTGATGATGATGACGACTGGACCAAATCTTACTTGGCTGCGGGGAATAAGCTGTTTAACGATGACGGCACAGATGCTTTTGGCGGGATTATATCCGCCGCTCCTGGTGGTGGCGGGGGAGTTTCTGACATTTTGGCCCAGGGTACTGATTTAATGGCGAATTCGGAGCAGCAAATGATGTTGGACACGACCAGTAATAATAGGAGCAGTGATGAACAGCTGCTAGAGATTTATTACCCTGATTTCCGTGCTGGGGCGGTTTTGAAAATAAATTCATTGTTTGGACCAAAAGCTACAAAGATTATGCTGCCGAAACCTAAAGTAGCGCGTCATTGCGTACCAACGCGTGCTGGCTTGGAAGTAGAAGTTGATCAGAAGAGCATGTTTCGTTCAAACCTTGAACGCCCTAATAATAGATCTTTACAATCGAACCTCATTAGAGTGGGAACTGGCACAAAATCAAAGAGCCAAATAAAAGAAGACGCGTCAAACGAGGATCGGCAAGCTTTGGATAAAGATTTAATTATCGCTTCGGCAGAATGGGATGTTCCTGGCCTATGGGACGACCAGTCGTCGGGTACTGAGGATAATGGGATTTCACCTCCTCCGGTGCAATTCAAAAGGACCAGGCCGGCAGAGCTTGAGGAGATTTATAACTCGGAAGATGAAGAAGAATTTTTGAATGGGACATATAAGCCGTCAAAGAAACGGATCAAGCTTGATATGAATGATTCCAATTTATTGTTTGTTGATGATCAACAAAGGCGTGCTCGGGCCATCAAACGGACATCGCAGGTACCGACTACAGAAAAGCAATTGCTCCAGAGGTATAATGTGTCAAATGACCGAGCTTATGATATGTTGAAGGAGAATTATCAATCTAAGATTCGATCTACGATTGGTAACTTGACAATTGACCATTCCATGGTAGCGATGCGGCTCCAATCACCACATTACAAGGTCAAGCTTTCAAAAGCTCAAATGCGGTCACATCATCGGCCGGCATTTGTTGTCAAACCGAATACTGTTATTCAGTTTTCCAAGGTCAAGCAACGAAAGAAGAAGAAGGACAAGGGTAAGCATATTACTCAACTGCTCAATAAGACTTCGGATTTGACGTTGGGTGATTCTGCGCAGTTTTTCATGCTAGAGTACTCTGAAGAGTTCCCTTTGGTTCTGTCGAACTTTGGAATGGGTTCAAAGTTGATCAATTACTATAGAAAAAAGAATGTCGAAGATACATCGCGACCGAAGTTGCCAACCGGTGAGACGCATGTATTATCAGTACAAGATAGAAGTGCATTTTGGAATTTTGGATTTGTGGAGCCAGGGAATATCGTACCAACATTGTACAATAGCATGACTCGTGCTCCAGTATTCAAGCACGAGCCGCAAAGTACCGATTTTTTAATGATCAGAACAACTGGTGGTGGGATTGGACAGCGGTACTACTTACGAACAATACCCCATATATTTGTAGTTGGACAAACATTCCCGGCTACCACCATCCCAGGACCACATTCGCGAAAGGTTACTACTGCTTCTAAGAATCGGTTGAAGATGGTGGTATACCGAGTGTTGAATCAGAATGACCGCCATCGGTTGTTGGTAAAGGATATTTCAGCACATTTCCCAGACCAAAATGACATGCAGAATAGACAACGGTTGAAGGAGTTTATGGAGTATCAAAGAGCTGGTGAAGATCAGGGATTTTGGAAAGTCAAGGCGTCCGAACCTTTGCCTAATGAAGAGTCGATTCGTGCGATGATCAGCCCAGAGGATATCACTCTTTTGGAAGCAATGCAAGTGGGGCAACAACATTTGGAAGATGCTGGTTATGGCAAAACTGTTGATGATGATAAAGAAGACCAAGATGGAATGAGTATTGAGGAGCAGTTGGCACCTTGGAATATCACTCGAAACTTTATCAATGCTACTCAAGGCAAGGCAATGCTTCAACTTCATGGTGATGGTGATCCATCCGGACGTGGTGAAGCTTTTAGCTTTTTGAGAACGTCAATGAAAGGTGGGTTCAAAGCCATGGGCCAATCAATTAATGAGCGGCTTGACAAGTCCAAATTCGGTGGTCACAGTTATAACGTTGCATTGCAGCAAAAAGCATATGATGAAGAGATTGCTCGAATTTGGTATACGCAAAAGAAGAGTCTTCAAACTACGAACACTGAAGATCTTGGATGGGATGAAGCTGAAAGCAAGCGTGATAATGAGCGTGCTCGTGAAGATGAAACTCCTGCCCCAGAAGATGATGGGTTATCGTTGTTCTCTCATGATAGTGCCGCTACAAATAACCGAAGAAGCAAGATTTTGCGAATCACTCGGTTCGTGAAGGACAAAAATGGTACTCGACAACGACGGGTTGAGTTGGTGCGGGATCCAAATGTTATTCGAGCCTATGTGAAACGACGGCAAAAGATGGAAGATGCGCAACGAGCGCAGTCTCTAGCCTCATCTAGTGTTGAAGGATTTAGCGAACGTTTGATGGCTGAAAACATTGGCCCGTCCCAAGATGCCGAACAAAACAGAAGAAACAAGAAGATTCTTGAGGGGGAATTGGCTCGGTTACAACGGAACCAAGATCGGCGTATTGCTAGAAAGGCTCAAAAGGTTGGCAGCGATTCTCAATCTGGCAAGGGTATTGGAAAGGGTAAAAGTACCACTAGAAAATGTGCCACATGCGGCGCAGTGGGACATATTCGAACCAACAAGGCTTGTCCAATGTATAATGAAAGGTTCGGAGGAAATGATCTGAATATGCCACCTCCACCTCCAAAGGTGTAAGAATATATACTTCGCGTTTTTATTTATTTGAAGAGAAAGGAAAGAAAACAAAAATATTATCGAATTTTTACAATTAAATTTATTTATTCCATTTCGATAGTAACCTTTGCCTTCTTGGATTTTGACTTCTTTTTGCTCTTTTTCTTTGGTGTTTCTTCCACTTCAGATTCACCGGAAAAGTCTGTTTCTTCCGCTTCTGAAAGTTCCACATCACGTAGTCGCTTCTTCATGGTGTCAGACCGTTCAACTTGTTCTGGCACCATCCATGAACAATTGAGACGGTCCCCGGTTTCGTAGACCGCAACCTGTTCCTTGGTGTTTAAATTGTGTACCACCATTTTGCCGTCAGAAGATACCGTGGTCATATAGTCTGTTTCATCACCATCGTCACGGTAAGTGCTGAAATGCTTGACTCGGGAGGCATGACCAACGAGCTCAAAAGATTCCGCTTCCTTGCCTTCTGCGAGCGATTCGTAATTCTGGACAATCACCTTACCGTTGGAGTGTGATGTGGCAAGATGGACAGCACCACTGATATCGATCAATGCCATGTGCTGTAACGGCGACTGTAGTTTGACCTCTTGAGTCACTTGAGAAGTCTCGGCAGAATAGAACAAAACACTTTGATTAAGCCCAACAACAAAGGTATCACCAGCTGGAGTCCACTGAACTTTTAATGGAACAACTCTCAACTTCAAAATACTCGCTTTCTTTCCAGTCATCAAATTCCACAATCGAATAGACCTGTCTTCACCTACTGACAGCGCCAACCGACCGGTTGGGTGAATCGACACATCGTTTATAGTACCAGAGTGTCCCTTCATTTCAGCCAACACTTCCCAGTCTTTCACTCGCCATAAACACAACTTACCATCTCCTGCCCCGCTCAACAACCATTTGTCTCCATAAAACTCCAGCGAGGTGACTGACCCGCTGTGATGCAACAAAGTTCCCAATTCCTTTCGTTTCTGCAAATCGTAAATTCTGATATGTTCATCGTTGGATCCACTGACCAGGTATCGTCTAGAGCCAGCTAAACATCTGATAGACTGAGTGTGCGCTGTGAAATGGAAAATAGGTTGGAAGACTTCAGAAACTGTGCCATTCTTGCTGGTGTATAACGTTAAAGAAAGACACAAAAGATTATGCTCATACGACCCGGAGAGAATCCGGAACTTTGGTGATGATAATGATCCGGACTGTACCGCTTTCGCTTCAACAGCATTTGGCATTTCATCAACGACTTCTTTGCTTTCGCTTTCGATCTTCACGGTCTTCTTCACCATTGTCCGTTTATTAATGTGAAAGGTTTTCGCGAGGCTCAAAAAAATTCTGGTCTGAAAAATTAAACAAGCCAGCCCAACGGAGTTAAGTCACGGAATTAGCCCAGTCCAAGTCTCCCCGACATCGGCAGGTTTTATGCGCGGCCAGTTCCCTAAATCAAGGCGAGTTTTCGCAGTGAGTCAATTTTCAAAAAAGTTCCTTTTCCCTATAAATTTCTTCTCCGTACACATTTCTTAGTTTGTCAGCTTGAATTTATATCAGTACAACAAGAAATGGCTGATATTAGGAAGATTTCGATCCTCGGGTCTGAAACGATCCATATCGGCTACGATATGAGATCACATATGATCGAGGATATCTTAACGAATATCAAGTCGTCGACCTATGTACTCATCTCAGACACTAACATCGTCAAATTCGACCATGTCAAGCGGATTGAATCTCAATTTATCGAGGCTGCAGCTAAATTGAGTCCAGACTCTCGGTTCTTGAAGTATATCATCTCGCCAGGTGAAGGGTCCAAAAGTAGAACTACTAAGGCTGAGATTGAAGATTGGATGCTTTCGCAAGGCTGCACTCGAGATACCGTAATTTTGGCAATCGGCGGTGGGGTGATTGGAGATATGATTGGATATGTTGCAGCGACCTTTATGCGAGGTGTTCGGTTCATTCAGATTCCAACTACTTTGCTCTCAATGGTGGATTCTTCAATTGGCGGTAAAACCGCTATTGACACCCCACTTGGAAAGAACTTGATTGGTGCGTTCTGGCAACCACAACGTATATTTATCGACTTGACGTTCTTGGAAACACTACCGGAGCGTGAATTTATTAACGGGATGGCAGAAGTTATCAAAGTATGTGTGTGCTGTTTCAGGAGATGGATATACTAACTATTTACTTTTAGACGGCAGCGATTTGGAATGAAGAGGAATTCACTCGGTTGGAATCCTACAACAAAATCTTCTTTGAAACTATTCGAAAGCGAGATCCGGAAACGCAGCGTGTTGATCTATCGCCAATTAAGGATATCATTCTCTCGATTGTAAGCGGCTCTGCGGCTGTGAAGGCTGAAGTCGTAAGCGCTGATGAAAGGGAAGGCGGGTTACGAAATTTGTTGAACTTTGGCCATTCTATTGGGCATGCTTATGAAGCTATCTTGACACCTCAGATTCTTCATGGAGAGTGTGTTGCTATTGGTATGGTTTTGGAGGCTGAATTGGCTCGATACCTTGGCGTCTTGAGCTCTGTAGCTGTGGCTCGATTGACCAAATGCTTGGCAGCATATAACCTGCCAGTTACGATCGACGACAAGGTTGTCAAGAAAAGATCCAAGAGCAAGCCTTGCTCTGTCGACGACCTACTGCGAATTATGAATGTCGACAAGAAGAACGATGGTCGAAAAAAAAAAATTGTGTTGTTGTCAGCCATTGGTAAAACTTATGAAGCCAAGGCTAGTGTGATTGCTGATGAAGATATCCGAGTTATTCTTTCAAATGAATTGCTGGTCGTTGGTAATGCTGAAAAAGCGCTCAAATCGATTACCATCACTCCTCCAGGGTCGAAGAGTATTTCCAACAGAGCACTGATTTTGGCGGCGCTTGGTAAGGGTCAATGCAAGATTAAGAATTTGTTGCATTCTGACGACACCGAACATATGATGAATGCCGTTCGGTTGTTGAATGGTGCCGATATCACTACAGAAGATCTTGGTGAAACCATTGTTTTGAACGGTCATGGTGGCAAGTTCACTGCACCAGATGGCGAATTGTACCTTGGAAACGCCGGTACCGCATCTCGGTTCTTGACGTCAGTGGCCACTCTTGTTCAGCCATCCAATTCCAAATCCGAGGTGATTTTGACTGGTAATGCCCGAATGAAGGAGAGACCAATTGGGCCATTGGTTGAAGCTTTGCGTGCTAACGGTAGTGGAATCGATTTTGTCGAATCACAAGGGTCTTTGCCATTGCGTGTTGATACTGGCCGTGGACTCGAAGGTGGACGTATTGAACTTGCTGCTACCATTTCGTCGCAATACGTTTCATCTATTTTGATGTGTGCTCCATACGCAGCGAAGCCGATTACATTGGCGCTGGTTGGTGGTAAGCCAATATCGCAGTTCTATATCGATATGACTGTTGCTATGATGACTTCTTTTGGTATTAAGGTTGAAAAGAGTACTACTGAAGAGCATACTTATCATATCCCACAAGGCACTTATACCAACCCAGCCGAATACGTCATTGAATCTGATGCTTCTTCTGCTACTTATCCGCTTGCGTTTGCCGCCATGACTGGTACCAGCTGTACAGTGCCTAATATCGGATCAGCTTCGTTGCAAGGTGATGCTCGGTTTGCGGTGGACGTTTTGGAACCAATGGGATGCAAAGTAAATCAGTCTGAGTTCTCCACCACTGTTCAAGGTCCTCCTGTTGGCCAGCTCAAGCCATTGCCTCATGTAAATATGGAGCCAATGACTGATGCGTTCTTGACTGCTTCTGTTGTTGCGGCTATTGCTCGGGACCCACAAGGCAAATCTCACACCACCGCGATCACTGGTATTGCAAATCAACGAGTCAAGGAATGCAACAGAATCGACGCAATGATCCATGAGTTAGCCAAATTTGGCGTACAATGTCGTGAACTGGACGATGGTTTGGAAATCGACGGGGTTGAGTTGTCCAAGATCCATTCTCCAATCGACGGTGTCAGAACGTATGACGATCACCGAGTTGCTATGAGTTTCAGTTTACTGGCTTGTATGATTGATGAAAATGTGGAAATCAAGGAACGTCGATGTGTTGAAAAGACCTGGCCAGGCTGGTGGGATACTTTACGATCCCAATTCAACGTGCGGCTACAAGGTGCGCCGCAAAAGCCATCCCAACAACTAACGTCATCACTGATTCGAGCCGCACCAAATGATGGCAAGAGTATTATCGTTATTGGTATGCGAGGTAGTGGGAAAACTTCACTAGGTAAATGGGTTGCTACTTCTTTGGGTATGAAGTTTGTTGATTTAGATGAATACTTGGAACAAAAACTAGGCAAAACCATTCCACAGATCATTGAAGATCAAGGCTGGGAAGGATTCCGTGAGCGAGAAGCAGAAATTTTCCTCGACTTTGTCAAAAACAAGAGCCAAGGATATGTCGCGGCTTGCGGCGGTGGTATTGTGGAGAGTGCTAGAGCTCGTGAGTTGTTGAAAGAACAGGTAGATGCTGGAAGAATTGTTCTGCACATTCATCGAAACACTGATTCTATTGTTTCTTACCTGAATATTGACAAGACTCGACCAGCTTATGTTGACGATATTCGGTCGGTTTGGAAACGGCGGGAACAATGGTACTATGACTGTTCCAGTCATTACTACTTTTCGAGCCATTTCCAGACTGAAATTGAAACGTTACGAATTAAAGATTCTTTGAGTAGTTTCTTGGACACCATCACTGGTTCTAGATCTGAGCATGCTCATCATGCAGATCGGTCTTATTTCTTGTCCTTGACTTTCGAAGATTTGTCTACTGTAAACAATTTCGACGAAATTTCGGAAGGCGTAAATGCGATTGAATTGAGGGTGGATATGCTGAAGGAGAAGGATCAACAAGGGGATATACCATCACTGGAATATGTCACTGAGCAGGTTGGGCATTTGAGAAAGGCTACAATTTTGCCGATCATTTTCACCGTACGAACAAAAGCTCAAGGTGGTAAATTCCCAGATAACTCTGGTGCTGAAGTTGAAAAGCTCAGCCGATTGGCTTTCAAACTTGGTGTTGAGTACGTCGATGTTGAGTTGACATTGGATCATTCCGTTCAAGAATCACTCGTTAACAGCAAGGGGTTCACACAGATCATTGCTTCTCATCACAATTTCGCTGGTGACTTGAAGTGGGATAACCCTGTCTGGGATGAGTACTACGCACGAGCTCTTGAGATGGGTGATCTGGTCAAGTTTGTTGGTATGGCAAAGTCTCTTGATGATAATACACGTCTGGAAACTTTCCGTGCTTCTCACTCATCAAAGCCACTAATCGCAATCAACATGGGTTTCGAAGGACAGTTGAGTCGAGTGTTGAATGTAGTATTCACGCCAGTTACTCATGCGGGTCTACCACTCAAGGCGGCACCAGGACAATTGTCGGTCAAACAAATCAACCAAGCACTGTCTTTGGTTGGTGGTTTACCAAAGAAAGAATTTTTCATTGCCGGTACTCCAGTTGCTCACTCTCCATCGCCAGCTCTTCACAACAAGTTGTTTGAAACGCTTGGTTTGCCTCACGAGTATGGCCGACTGGAAACCAATGACTCTGAAAAAGTTGCAAATAGTATCAAGACCCTTGGTGCTTCGTTTGGTGGTGCTTCTGTCACTATCCCACTCAAGGTAGATGTTATTAACTATTTGGATGATTTGACCCCCAACGCGGCTGCTATCGGTGCGATTAACACTATCATGAACAAAGATGGCAAGCTGGTTGGTGATAATACTGATTGGGTTGGTATCGTCAATGCTTTCCGACAGACTGGGGTATCAGCTGTACAAAATACTTCACATTCAGCTTTGATTGTGGGTGCTGGTGGTACTGCCCGAGCCGCTGTCTTTGCTTTGCACAATCTCGGGTTCCGAACTATCTACATTTTGAACCGAACTTTTTCAAAGGCTGAATCACTTGCGGAGGCTTTCCCAAAAGAATTTGGGGTCCAAGCACTCAAGTCGATTGATGAGTGCAAGTCTGCCGTTCCACCATTGTTGGCTATGAGTTGTGTACCAGCTGATAAGCCAATTGAAGGCGAGCTTTTGGAGAAACTAACCAGCTTATTGGGTAGCGAGTTAAAGAATGCGCCGTTTTCCAGAACCTTGTTGGATGCAGCATACAACCCACCGTTGACTCCAATCATGAAGTTGGCCTTGGAAGTGTACGAATGGCGTGTGATCCCAGGTAAACAAATGTTGTTTTACCAAGGTGTAGAGCAATTCCGCCTATGGACTGGTATTACTGCTCCAACCCATTCTGATATTAAGCAGCTGTTTAACTAGAGTTAGGGTAGACTAGCAAAAAAAAAATTATGTTATTTTAATGCATCCAGCGTTTGAACTAATACTTGTAAGCGAAATGTGTGGCTCCTAGGGCTTAAGAGCTGACCTCGGCTAATAACCACCCCACCCACATTTGCTGATATGGGCGCCCAGAATACGCGATCAAGCGAGCTAATTGCAACATGCCGCAGGCGACCGTTACAACTCTAACGACACAAGA
This sequence comes from Blastobotrys apis, assembly GCA_030557665.1. Lineage (NCBI taxonomy): Eukaryota > Fungi > Ascomycota > Dipodascomycetes > Dipodascales > Trichomonascaceae > Blastobotrys > Blastobotrys apis. Next base: position 139,646 of record JAKTPN010000209.1, read on the forward strand.
TTCTGGACAGCCTTTTGTCTTTTCTCTATCACTCTTTTTACATATCCTACTGGGATCTTCAGTATTTTAAAGATGAAGCGCTCCAGAAACGGTTGCTTAAACTGCCGACACCGAAAGGTGAGTGTTTGAAGATCAACCGCACACTAACAGTTATATATAGACCAAATGCGACGAACGAATGAACCATGAAAAGGGCTGTGTACGATGCGAAAAAAAGGGATTACGTTGCTCTTTTGCCACTGGAACCCTAGACAATAGTCGACAGAGGGTCAAAAAAGCATGTTACTCGTGTCGAGCTCAGAAACGAAGATGCTCAGGAGAACTTCCGCACTGTATGAGATGTATAAGAAGAGGACTCGCGTGCATATATAACAACAGCAATGTCGAATCAGGCGAAGGAGAGGAGGTTGAAGTGGAGCTTGAGGATAGCGGTGAATCGGATGAGAAGACGAGAACAACGGTAGATTATCGAGATCTATACGCCAACGTTAAAGATCCAAATTATTTCGAAACAGTGGAGCACATGGTCGGTGAATTTTTTGACAAAGATTATCATTTCCTTGCTGGAAATTTCCTCGAGCGAACGGGGTTTATGGCAAAGTTATCACAGAAACAAGTGCCTGATTATTTATTAAGAGGCGTTCTGGCTCATGCTTTAGCTAGTCGTTTTGAGGAGCAGGAGCTGTTGAAGTGGTGGTTCGATAGACTACAATCGGATCTGATGTGTAACATCGGTGAGATTTCTATTGACAGGTTTCAAGCAATGCTACTACTAGTTATGGGTGCACATAGGTTTGACCAACGAATGTTTTTGGTTCTACCTTTGGTGGCTCGTATGGCGCATTCTCTGTGTCTGAATTACCGAAACGACGCTGCATCGCCGTTGGAAAGCGAGCTCAGGTGCAGAATGTTCTGGAATTGTTTTATCCTCGATCGATTGTTGGCCGGTGGTATCAAAGAGTTTACAGTTATTGACGAGTCAATAATCCACATCCCGCATCCTGTGGACCGGTTAGAACAAGCGGGAATGGCCCAATTGCCCCAGTCTGTAATAAGCTATTTTATCCAGGTATTCAACTTGCGACACCGAATATTGTCGTACTCCAAATCCGCCACCAAGGACATGGACAAATGGTGGAGGGAAGGCTCAGAGTTTTGGAAGCTTTCCAAGGATCTGGACTATTTAACAACAGCAGTATCCTCACCACTGGAAACAAATGGCCACAACAGCAGTATATCAGCCAGTTCAATTCGATATATCCTCAGAACTCAAGTTATGGCTCATCAGATCCATTGTGATCTCTATCGACTGGCGTTACCAGGGTTAAGGGAGTCGTCTCCTCAGATTCTGCTCGATCTTGTTCCAACAGATATCCTTCACTATGCTCAACGGAGTTGTACAATTCGCGCTATGGAAATTTCAAAACTTGTCAGGAAAAATGAACCGCATGGCCAAGTTTTTGGATATTATGCGTGGGACCGGTGCATTCTTCGTGAAGTTACCAGGCTGTTGATTGTGGCTGTTCAATGCGTGGAATCCGCAAATATGGGCTTTGGACGGGCAGAAGTTGGTCACAATATTTATATGAATCTGCAATTGATGTACAAGTTTACGCTACTACGTTACCAGGCTATAGCCAGTGAAGATTTAAGCTACCTTATCCAGGGATGCTACGAATGGGAGTTACAGGAATATGTGCCTAGCGAATGTTTACTGCTGAAGCCGTCTAAAACAGCGTACACATTTGGAATCGATCCTAGCCAGAGCAAGCATCCACATATTATGTCACCATTCCATCCATTGAAAAAGGCCACCAAGGATGATAATTGTGATAAGAGGGATACAGCGGCGGTGAAAAACTCTCAGCCGCAAGTTATTTTGCAACCGTTGCATTCTCTCCTGGACTCGAACGGGTTCCATCCTATTTATGATGAGTTTGTCGGTTTAGCAATGGAGTGGTGAAGTCAACTTGATGCTGTGTAGTGAGCGGATATACTGGTTGTAACTTTGAATTCGAGGTATTGAGTGACGCATTGGTTGGTCCTGGTTAATGGAATACTCCATCATTAGTCTGCTGGAATATCTAGGGGCCTTGGTTAAAAGCGGGAGTACTTGTGCAACGCGAATGCCCACTGTTCAAATTCAGCAGGTAGTTTGTTTTCGGCATCAATGAGCCCGGCCAAGAATTGTTCGTAATTCCGGTGAGGAATTCTGTTGGTGAATATAGTAATAACGTCTTCAGCCTGGTGCCTGAGATCGGAAGTAATTGGACGGAAAGTCCTAATAAACTTTAGCAGATTGAGCGTGAAATTAGCTTCAGTACGCGGAGCCTGCCAAGCTGCGGCGCAAGGATGCGGCTCTTGCGGTTAAAGCCTAAATATCAAATAAAAAGGTGATAATATTCAAACAAAAAAACGATGTATCAAATTTCTACAGGACATACTTGCCATCCCAGTTTTTAGACTTGCGCTTCACTAGTCGCTGTGGGTTTTTTTTCGTCGCTATCTCGGACTTCATTGGGCGGTGATTCATCACTAACTGCAACTTCAATCTCCGAGATATTGTAAGAAGAAAATTTTCTTATTGGCACATTGGTCAGAAACATGAGATCGATTTCTTCAAGGCTTCGTCCTTTACATTCCGGAATGTAAAAATAGGCAAATAAAACTGCTGTGAAAGAAATGGACCCATATATAAACCCAACCTTGGAGTTGAGGTTTGCATATGGAGCATAGAGCAGGTAAGGAAGAGTGAAAGCCACCACAAAATTGGTTAAGATGTTGACAAATTGAGCTACCCGCTGCGTCTTGTCTCTCAGCTGTTGTTGTGGAACCTCCGAAGTAATCACGTAGGATAATGGGCCCCAGCCAATCGAGAAGGCAAACATGAAAATAAAGAACATTGCCACAATCGCATTCGTTATCGTAGAAGAAGGATTTTCCTTTGTTCCAAGACCTCCCATTGCAAACATCGCTACCATCTGTACGAAAACCCCGTGTAACATCAGTCGTTTTCTACCGACACGGTCACTTAGGAAGACACATAACAAAACAGCAATTGTACCACATGCGCCGTTGATCAAGTTGATCCCGAATGGATTGATACCTAACCCTTTGATAAAAACAGCACCGTATTGTGAGCCGAAAGCCTGGCCGGTGGCTTGAAGGAAAAAATTGACCATTACCGCGATAACCGTTCGCTTGAGATTAGTGCCCTTGATCAGCTCCTTATATCCGCCTTGCTCCGGCTCATTGCCAACTCGGTATTTAATACCCAGAAACTCTTCTTCAATATCGCCGTTTCGTAATTTTGATAGAGATGCTAGTGCTTCCTCTTCTCTATTCTGCAACAGTAACCATCGAGGAGATTCCGGAACAAACCAGATCGCCACAGAAATAAACGTCGGTAAGACAAAATACAACCCAAGAGGCACTCTCCATGAACTTACTCCCGCGAATTGAGAAGTTTTGAAGCAAATTGCATTAATAGTCAACCCACCAAGAGTGATTGCCAATTGGTAGGTGGATACAAACAACCCCCGAAGAGGGCCTGGTGCAATCTCCGATTGATATACTGGAATGACGGAAAGTTCCATACCAACGTAAACGTAGTTTAGAATTCGTCCTGCCAAGATCTGTGGTTTCGATTTGGCAGTAATGCAAATGATCGCTGGAACCCATGAGTATATACATTCCACAAAGATACATTTCTTTCGTCCCCATCTAGCACTGATCAGACTTCCAATATAGAGTCCGACCGCAAAACCAATGTATTGTAAACTACTGAGTAGTGATAAGAAATATGGTGGGATGGCATATTTGCCAGTATCTGGATCCAAGTCACCAAATGAAGTTGCAAACCCGTCCATTGCAAGGACAGTAGCAAACCCTTGGTTGTCGAAGCCATATGTGAATGGACATAGTGATAGAAGAAGAAACGTGAATAAAAGAGTTTGGCTGAAATGCCGTGTCAAAGATTTTGGCTTTTCGGCAATTTTAGCCAAGACAGACATTAGTTTGTGTGTTTGTGTTTTTAGCTACCCGGTATAACAAAAAAAGTCGTATTAATTAGCAGTCCGATCGTCATATATATATAGGCAACGCTTCAAGCCCCTCTGTCATTGCGAATAAAAGGTATATCTCGTGGTCAGGATTGAACGTTCCTTGAACACTAGTAAAGAAAAAACAAATACAGTTACCCGATATCCGCCAATGGCTTTCATCCAGGTTCTGGACAGTGGGTAGATCTGTTTTTGATTTTTTTGTGAAACAGGGCACACCATCCCCACCCGGAGCACGCCATTTTTAGCAGCACCCATCCTGACGCTATCAATAAGGCCTGAAAAGGGTAGCAAATTTTCGGACTTGCAAAACTAACTACACTGTATCATCGTAGAGTAATGGTGAACACATTCCCGCTATATTTTATCTGCTATATGTTACAATATAGCGCCTAAACTTGTTCCTACGACGAGATAGATATCCCGCTTGAGCGGCTGACTTTCAGCCCCACGCTTCTCAGATTGGTGCGGAAGTCGCTTAACCTAGAAGAACTTAGTCCCCGCATACTAATGGATATCGGCTATTGCGCATATTGGCGATGGATTTCGTGATCTATCCAGTTAGTGTGCGTATTGAAACGTGAGACTCGGTTAGACGAGAGTACGGAACGGTCGGTACACACCTTGAGATCCTGCTGGAACTACATGCAGATTATGTATCGGTCTTTATAAGCCGGCAGATATAACTATTCTTTGAGCACTGGGTAAGTGCTCTGAATAGCTTCAAAGTATTGTGGTAAGGGTCTCTTCAGCTGGTCAACTCCAAGGCGAGTGGGATATGTGGAGAAACTCTGCGGCGCTTTATCCCGCCGCAGACTAGCGGGACTCGGCTAAAATGGCGTTGCAATCTAAACTTGCAACCAATCGCAATGCCTACTTAAACTATCCGGCATTCTGACAACATGACGAATTGTAAGCCGTCCCTTGTGCATTCACCAGAGCGAGCGACCACATACCCAGGGCACGTGCAGTTGCGCGGTTTTAGGCGTCATTTGATCTACACCCTCACCCCCATAAAATGACATGATAAAGTGGAGTATTTGCACAATCTCCACTTATTAATTGCCAAGCGATGCCTCGAATCACCTTTTTTGCGGTTCTCGGGTTGATATGCGGTGGGTATCGGTTAAAACTAGCGGATGTTGGGTTAAGCGCGGGTGGTCGGCTAAAAATCCAGTCTGACTGGTACCGGACGGCGAAATAAGTATGACGGCTGACCGCCAACCAATGGAACCAGGGTTGGTTAGATTCAAGCGGGGGCTGGATTTGACCATAGAGCGCAGGAGTTTTTATATACATATATATAAATATACCTGTGGCTCACAGCTCGAAATTTTGACCAGAACGTACGTACCTCGTTTTTCAAAATGCAACTTAAACCGAATAACACCACTACAAAAAATGACAGACCAAATATTTTTATATTCATGCCTGACCAGTTAAGATACGACTCGCTTGGCTGCAGTGGTAACGAGCATGTCAACACTCCAAATATCGACGCTTTTGCCGGTGGCGCAACTTCTTTCACCAACATGTATGAACAGCACTCGGTTTGTTCACAGAGCAGATGCTCCATGTTTACTTCAAAGTACCCTCACGTCACCGGACACCGTGGGCTACAGTCGCTGATCAAGCCATGGGAACCGAATTTCTTTCGAACATTGAAAGAAAGTGGTTACCATGTAGCGTTTTTAGCACCGCGTGGAGACCTCTATGCACCAAAGGTCACTGAACTCAGTGTAAACGAGTATGGGTTCCTTGAAAGCCCGGAAGTTATGCCAGATTTTAGCGCTCATGATGAAACTGACGAACATACTCTGATGGAACGGTTATATTATGACGGATGGAGAGATGCACAAAAGTCGGTGGATTACGATGAGGCAGCAGTTAGGTCTGCAGAGACTTGGCTCTCAGCCGCACCCGAAGGACCATGGGTTTTGTTTTTGCCATTGATTTTCCCACATCCTCCATTCAAAGTTGAAGAGCCATACTTTTCAATGTATGACCGAAAATCAATGCCCGGACCAACACTACCGGGTAACAAGACTGGGCATGAACCAAAGTACATGCAGAGGATTCGAGAATTATACGGAACTGAACAGGCTACTTTGGAAACTTGGCAAGAAATTAAGGCTACATATTACGGTATGATCACCAGATTGGATGATCAGTTTGGCCGGCTTGTCAATAGCCTGAAAACTGAGGGTTTAGATAAGAAAACTGTGACTCTATTTTTTACTGATCATGGTGAATACATGGGTGATCATGGATTAGTGGAAAAATGGCCGGCCGGATTATCTGACTCCTTAGTTCATTCTCCATTTATTGTTTCTGGCCCTGGTATTCCAAAAGGCAAGGTGCATGATTGCATGGCAGAAATGGTGGATATGGGGCCAACTGTATTTGAATTGGCAAAGGTTGAAGAGGCTTTCCAAAACAACGGCAAGTCTCTCATGCCTGTGATTCGAGGCGAAACTAAGTCGCATCGAGAATACGCATTTTCCGAAGGTGGATTTCTTTATTCAGAAGAATCAATCATCGAACGTGCAGGGTTTCCATATGATAAGAAGGCCGATCTTCAACATGATGAGCTCGACACTGTTGGTCGGTGCGTGTCTATTCGGGATCAGGAATGGGCGTATATCTATCGACTTTATGAACCTTGCGAGTTGTACTCGCGCAAGGACGATATTGGTGAGCTGCATAATTTAGCATCGAATCCGGCTTATGACCATATTGTTCGGAAATTTGAATCGGTGGCGTTGAGATGGATGATTGAAACAAGTGACCATGCACCAATGCAAAACGACCCTCGGTTCCCCAAAGTCGAATTACCAACTCCACGCGAACAGTATGAACAGAGAAAGAGAGAAGCAAAGCAATGAAAATAGAATGTAAAATGCAGAAAATGAAAATTTAAATTACCGTTTTTTTTCCTAGTTAAGTGGACTACTTTTTTTACTGCGCGTTGGCTGCCTTTGTGATCATGGCAGATGTGATCAAGTCATTCCGAGCATCCATCAATGTTGTTTTGATCTCTTTTCCATTGCAAAGGCACTCGTAAATATCGAGGAGTTGCAAAGTGTATGGATCCTCATAAGTACGCCGAACCACTGTTTCTCGATGCACCCCGTCAACATTTTCAGAAATGTGCATTTGGACGGGAAGACCTTTAATAAACGGCGTGTCGTACTGCACGCGGACAGATTTGTTCATCGTGTAGATTTCAATATGGGCATCAAAACGAGCAATATTGTCAACACCGGATTCGTAAGTCACCGTGAATTTTCCATAGTCAAATAAAGCTGTCCAGAATGGCGGGCAATGTTTGGCGCCAATAATACCGACTGGAACACCCAGTGCTTCTCGCATGGCACTTAAATCATGCGACCCTAGACTAGTCAGCAGGCGCCAAAGCTCGACATTTTTCTCAGTCGCCGGGACTCCAACTTCTTGTTCCAACGCATATCGTGTCATTGAATCAGCTTTGCTCTGTTTATCCTGAGCATCTTTAGAGCCAATGTCGTTGTATCGAACTGGATATGTACCAGATTGACTGATGAATGTAGAATTTGGGCCAACAATATCCCTAACCCGGGCATACAAAATCTCCTCAGGTTTGACTTCCTTTAGTGCATCCAAAAATGCAGGTGCATGTCGCCTCATGTAGCCCACAATTGCTCGTCCTCTACTCTGCTTCTCTGCCTCGATAACCAAATCAATATCCCGTAGAGTGAGTGTTGCTGGTTTCTCAATAAACACGTTCTTATTATGCTGCAACGCCAGTAGCGCAAAAGATACATGGTACTCATCTGGTGCAGTTACAAACACAAGATCAACTGTGGCGCAGCTAACCACGTCCTGCGGATTTTGAGTGATCTTTGCGGTTGGAGCTTTGCAGTGACAAAACTCAAGTGCGCCTGGAGATACGTCGCATAGAGAGACTATTTCATACTGTGGAAGATGGTTGAGTGTTGGAATATGAATAATTTGAGCAACATCTCCACATCCTATCATACCGATTCTGATAACCATAGCTGATAATTCCGTCCCCAATTTGAATGGGAGAAGAAACTCAGCCGTTTATATACTCCAGAGATCGGCGTCAGAACTTCCTGACTGCGTAATTTAATGAGGGGAAACCTGCGGGCGCGGAATGTATTGCACCTTTCCTTTCCCAGTTTTTGTAAGCAGATAGATCTATGGAGAGTAAATGCTGTGTGTGGCGTTTGCGTTCTCATCGAAGCTCGCAAATGAGTAGAATAGTAGCTGTTTTCGATCGTGACGCGCCTGTTCAGCGGGCACACCGACCATAAATTCAGCCACACTCCTGTGCGGCGTCTCGGACATGTCTCAGGACTTCCTTTGAAAAATACCCTGTGATAACAAATCCATTTTTTTAAAAGTACATACACATTTTTAAATTTGGATACTACCTTGCAACTCCAAGTCTCTACTAGACGAACCCACATAAACCTTGTATTCACCAGATTGAACAATCCAGGATGCGGTCTTGACATCCCATACAGTGAAATCTCTGAACCGAAGATCAAAGGAAACTTTTTTAGTTTGTCCTGGTTGTGTATAAACCTTATCAAACCCTCTCAATTGTCTTGGTGGAGTAGGGAACTCGTCAGATTGCGGGTACTCAAGATACAATTGTGCGACATACTGACCATCAGCAGGACCATTATTTTCCAAAGTAGCCGTTACTTGATAAGCGGTCTTCCACAGTGCTGGATTACCACCAGAAGCACCACCAGCCAAACTTGGAACATCTGGCTGCACAGTTGTATAACTATCTGGGAAAGGATACTTGCCGTGCGGCTCAGCGATAGAAGTATCGCTAATGTATGGATATAAAAATGTGTCCACCTTTTTAAACCCTTCTGGGAATAAAAGTTCATCTGCATCTGGAACACTCCCACCACCATTATACACAGGCCGCAGTGGTTCTGGCGTTGGTAAGTCCCTGCTTGGTTTTTCAATTTCGCTAATTTCCAAACTAGAGAAAGAAAAGCTGGAGTATGACAACCCGAAACCAAACTCAAACCGAGGTGTGATACCATAATGATCAAAATGTCGATAGTCCACGTAGATACCGGCTTTCCCAATATCATTATCTTGATACCATCCGTTTGAAGCCCGTTCTGAATCTATCGGAGCCAAAAAATCTGATTCCTTCTTGGCAATTGTGAATGGAAGTTTACCAGATGGATTTTCGTCTCCAAAAAGTACCTCCGCAATAGCAGTGCCAGTGTCTTGACCACCTGGTAAAGCGAATAATACTGCAGTGATATTTTCGTGCTCAATCCATTTTTCCATATCAACAGCGCCAACAGAAGAAACCACCACAATGTTGTTTGGATGCAACCTTGCAGCAGCGGTTATAGTATCGTCACCATTGAAGAACAAAGAAGTGCTATCGCGATCCTCGTTTTCTCCACTACTTGATAAGGCGAAGATTACATTCACTTCGGATTTTGTAGCGACTGTTTCGAACGCCACGGAAGTTGTGTCGGTACCTGTGTTTGACTCCACAGTAATCCATTCCTCATTAGCACGGGTGGTGATACCGTCCAGTGGAGAAATCAAATATGGGTAAATAGTAGCCCCAGACCCCCATCCAAGTTGTGCCATACCGTCCAACATTTCCTTTGTGCACCCGCTGTGTCCACAGTTAGCGCCCAAGGTGTTCGTCTGAGCCGCAGCTCCCAGCACACTAATACTTCTGGGCATATTATTCTTAAACGGCAACGTTGTTTTAAAATTCTTCAACAATACGATCGATTCCAAAGCCGTTTGGTGTGCAACACGATATGACTCCTTGCTTCGAACATCAACATGTTTATTCACAGTGACAATTGGCCCTTGCTGGATTGGCGAGTACAAATAATCAGTATCTTGAAACGTGTGAGTAGAAAAACTTGGAGGACCTCTTTCTGCACGTGACTTGTCCAAGTCCGTCTTGTAAAAAGCAGCCATAATTCGGATAGCCATATCATCGACTCTTTCCAGAGGAACGGTTTCATTCAAAACTGCCACTGTCAGATTGGCGCTGAATAAATTGGAACCAGGCATGTCCATATCCTGACCAGATGTAACAGCACGGACACCAGAGTGGGTCGCACCCCAATCACTCATCACAAATCCTTGGAACCCAAGTTCATCTTTAAGGATCTTGTTCAAAGTGTATGAATTCTCGCAGCCATATGAATTGTTGAGTAGATTATACGAACACATCACTGACCCTACTCCCGCCTTGATCATATCAGCAAACGGCCAGGCATATAATTCATGAAGTGTTCGGTCGTCCATATTCTCGCTGATCTCAAATCTATGAGTTTCTTGTTCATTTGCAATAAAATGCTTTGCATTGGCCATCACTCCGACCTTTTGTGCTCCCTTCACTGTCTCGGCTGCAGCGATTCCTTGAAGGTATGGGTCTGATCCGAATCCTTCAAACCCACGACCGCCCAAAGCCTTTATACCAATTGGCCCCACAACTGGTCCAAGCATGATATCGGCGCCCTTACCCTTGAACTCAGTTGCAATTGCTTGACTTCGTGCATATATCAATTCTCTGTTAAATGTTGCACCAGCTGAGATACCTGGTGGCATCCCAGTGGTCAAATCCGTAAGCCGAAGGTTCAAGGGGCCGTCCATCAAGCATAATCCCCACATGTTTTCTCGGCCTGGAAGATCTCCGGTATTTCCAACGCAACGACCCATTGAGCCAATTCCGGTAGTTAGGTTAACCTTCTCAGCCAAACTCAGTTCGTTGACGAAATTCCTAGCTCTGTCATAGGCATCCGCCCAGTCATCATCCACAGTTCGGCCCCCTTGTGGAGACGGATAATAATCTGGACTATACGCAAGGCTTTCATCTGGACTGATGAAAGAGGTTTGTGTGTTAGAAGCAGACCCTAGTATTAGGAGGCCTGCAAACGCAGTAGCATGTTTCAACGTGACCATGCTTTGTATAGTAATTGAATAAAAATCCCAGTCTCACTGCGGTTTTTGTAAACTTTTAGAATTTATAAAAGTATTGGTGAAGAAAGAAAGAAGAAAACAATCGGGTCTTCTATTGCACACTCTCCGCATTAATGGCAGCCATATATATATATATATATATATGTAGCCTAGATCTCCGCCGGAAAATTAGTACCCCACTGACCTCTCGGTATCCGACGATCGACCAATGTAATGGAATTCCAAGCGGATATATACAAGGGTTATCCCACCTCACTCATGTATCTTATAACTCCGGTGGGATGGTTACCAACATATTGCACATATGCTCCAGCGTGCGGGCGGGGGTCAATATCGGACCGAATATAGCTGGACGGTGAGGACGGGATAATTTGGTATCCAAGCGGTTGTTAACCGGTTGAACTGGCGTGCGTCTTCATCCTGGGCCTGATGCGCGAACCTGCATGAACAGGTGGTTGACGGTAAAATTGGCGGAGTATATGAATCTGATAGCTGATAGCACATATAACATATGCGGAGGCTGGTAGTTCCGAGCCTTTATATCGGAATACAATGTTTCGTCAAAACCTCCCCTTGGCAAAGCACTCAGACCTACATAGTTTCATTTCATGAATAATTTCAGCTCAGTTAAATTGTTTCCCCGAGCATTATAAATCTCTGGTTCAAGTGAACGTCTGGTTTAAAACCTGTCGAAAGCCGCCCGGAGGTGAGGTCCGATCGGCGGGTAACTTGCAAGCGGGTGTCTGGAGAAAACCTGGGGACCAAAGTGTATAGTTCTTTACGCGAGAGGCCGCATTTCATGATCTCGACCAAGTAAAAAGGCAAAATAATATACAGCACTAATTTATGTTTTAATTCGCCTGGATTTTTATAGACGGCCAGCAATAAGAAGCGTCGGTTATGTAGGGGTTAATAAATTGTCAACGTCAATAACTTGGTATTTTTTTTTTTTCCTTCACCGGCCAGGGCTCTCACAACTACACACAATGACTGATCGCGAACGGCCAGAACAGGCTAAAATCCCAATCAACTCGAAGTTAATGGAGTTGCCTGGTGTCACGGAGGGAGTATTGTCCATACCATACAATCGCGAGGGGCTGCCTGCGAAAACAATGACGAGATTGAAGATAGGGATCTTACCAGATTTGATAGATTTTTATACGAATGGTAATATTTGGTTACAATAACGCCGGCTATCACCTACATGCACCATCAAATCGCCAAAGGCGGACTCAACTACTCAGATGCAACACCATATGTATGAGATATTGTGTCTATTGGATCAATGTACTAGCGGGATGCGTCAAAAGATTGCACGTCAATCCGAGTGCGATAATATTTATGACAAAGGTATGAAATATAAAGACCCCGGGTATTCGTTTTTTTAAGATGTTCAGAATCCGTTTATCCATAGTGTAGTGCTACTTGAACGTATTGTTGATCTAGAACTTGCGATGATGAATATCAAGTTTGTGAAGAATGATAACTTGGTTGGCATGTGTGATCGGCTGGCAGTGTGCTTGTCGTCATTCCTCTAGCTACTACTGAACTTCAAAAGCAGTACGTACCATTGACGAACTTTTCATTTCCAATGGAGAGGGTGCGGGTCAACCACCAGCGGAACATTTATTTACAGAGGGTGTTTTGATTCTTAACTCAGCAAGAATTCCATGGATTTTGGCTGAATTGGTTGTGCGGTATACTGTTATTGTGAGACCGCTCCATCATCGGCTCCTCTGTACCAAGTCTCAATGCTCTGACATGCGGCTGTTCACCCATGCGTTGGGCCATATCACCAACGACCCAATTTATGGGTGGTTGACTAACCACGGCGAGATTGACGACTAATCAGGTTCAAGGTAATACCATGCTCCAGTGGGCCAAGAAAACTTTGAATATGCATTTGGTCGAGGCTTCGATGGTTAAAAAAGGCGGAAATATCGTTCCTTATTACACTTAGGGGAATCAGACTGAGATTAATTTGCACCTGGGCAAGGTTGCGGTTGCTAAAACTCGGTTTGTATAATACTTTAACGACTAGGCGATGGGACTTAATATCTATATATTTAAACATAAATGCTTGCATTTTTAATTTAATTTTTGAAAAATCAGTCCGAGGGGAAGTCGGTGTTTTATTTGGCATTGTAGAACGATGGTTTGCATACTTGCAACCTCGTTACTATCCTCGAAGAAATCTGCTGTTCGTTCTTTTTTTTTTTGTATATACTGTTATATCTTCCCTCGTATCTTGTTGGAGATGCGGCTGGCAGCTGGAAAATCAACCACGCGGGTCGTTGATCCCAACAATTTTTTTCTAGTCACACTTTAACACACAGCAGATCTTAAAGCGCGATGGACGAAGAAGATCTCTACGATGAGTATGCTATAGAACCCTTCGACCTTTTACGAAACTAACAACCTTTAGGTTCGGCAATTACATTGGTGATGTATCCGATTCAGATGACGAGGGCGTCGTTCAACAAGGAAATGGTGCGTATATCGAGGACAACAGTATGGACATAGACGAAGAAGATGGTGTAAAGGAGGATACAGTGCCAACAGCACATGCAATCATATTACATGAAGACAAAACTTACTATCCTAGTGCGGATGCTGTATACGGTGATGATGTTGAGGTGGTGGTACAGGATCGGGATACACAGTTAATTACACAGCCAATTATTCAACCTGATACCGTCAAGAGATTTACATTTGAAGAGACCAATCTACCAACAGTACGTTATTCGCGCCAATTTCAAACCGACTTGATGCAAATTCCGGAGCAAATGCGAAATATAGCATTGGTGGGACATTTCAACCATGGTAAAACATCTTTTCTCGACATGTTAGTGTCACAGACACACGAATTGAACGAGTTTGAAGGGCGGTTACAGGATGAACAGATGAGATATACTGATATTCATGTTCTAGAACGAGAAAGAGGTCTTACGATAACAAACTCGCCAATGTCATTGGTACTTGGTAACCGAAAGAGCAAATCACACTTGTTTAACATCATGGATACTCCTGGACATGTTGATTTTGTGGACGAAGTGGTCGCAGCAGGACGGTTAGTTGATGGGTTTGCAGTGGTGGTAGATGTGGTAGAAGGCTTGTGCATCAATACCCAACGAGTGTTGCGGCATGCAGTGAATCAAAATATTCCGATCATATTGGTGGTGAATAAGGTGGATCGGTTAATTCTGGAGTTGAACATGCCGCCAAATGACGCGTATTCCAAGTTGGTCCACTGTATAGAGCAGGTGAATGACTTTTTACGAAGCATTTCCCCAAACAATGAGTTGGAAGCGAGGCTGGCTCCGGAGCTAGGCAATGTCATATTCGCTTCATCCAAGATGGAATGGTGTTTTTCACTGTTGTCATTTGCAGATATGTATGCGAAACGGTTCCCCGGTTTGGACCCAAAAGAATTTTCCAAGCGATTATGGGGCGATATTTATTACAATCCAGAAACCAAGAAATTCGTCAAAAGTAGAGCGGAAGGAACAAAAGTGCGGAGTATGGTGCATTTCGTGCTTAATCCTTTGTACAAGCTTTATGCCCATACAATTGGTGAAAATGCAGAGGCGTTGAGCCAGACTTTGGGTAAGCTTGGGATCAAATTCAAACCATCAGTGTATAAAATGGATGTCAAACCTCTTCTGAAAACGGTTTGTAAGGCATTTTTTGGAGAAGCTACTGCTTTTGTGGATAGTGTTATTCAGTTCGTTCCTTCTCCAGTCGAAGCCGCATTGACAAAAGTCCAGACTAGTTACTCGGGACCATTGTTGACCGGGGACGATCCGCTTGTTGATGCTATGACGAAATGTGATTCAGAAGGACCATTATCTGTTCAGATAACTAAACTATACAACAGCAGCGATGCATCAGAGTTTTATGCGCTAGGGCGCGTCATGAGTGGTACACTGCGGCGCGGTGATTTAGTTACTGTGCTAGGTGAGACTTTTTCAACTGATGATCATGAAGATTCATATAAAGAGACGGTTGTGGATCTATGGATTCCAATGACTCGATATAAGATTCCAATCGATCAGATCCCTGCCGGTTGCTGGGCACTTATCAAAGGGGTGGATTCCAAGATCTCCAAAACAGCGACTCTGGTGGGTGCTAATGCGGGTTTGGACAGTTCATATATCTTCAAGCCTCTAAAGTATATGACCAAGCCGTTTGTAAAGGTAGCGGTGGAGCCTTTGAACCCATCGGAGTTGCCAAGAATGCTTGATGGGCTGAGGAAGGTTACCAAGAGTTATGTGCTGTTGCAGAATATTGTTGAAGATTCAGGTGAGCACACAATATTTGGAAGCGGCGAATTGTACATGGATTGTGTTCTGCATGACTTGCGTATTTTATTTGCAGACGTTGAAGTCAAAGTATCTGATCCCGTTACCAAGTTTAATGAGACCTGTATTGAGACGACAGCCGTTCAGTGTCCAACAAAAACACCAAACAAACAAAACAAGATTACAATTTTATCTGAACCGCTTGATAACGGTATTGCAGATAATATCGAGTCGGGTCATGTTGATATTCATTGGTCCGTGAAAAAGGTTGCAGAGTTTTTCCAGCAAGAGCATGGATGGGATAGATTAGAGGCAAGGAATATCTGGGCGTTTGGCCCGGGTGATAACGGGGCAAACGTGCTTGTCAATGATACATTGCCTGATGAGGTGGACCGAAAGTTGGTGAATTCGGTGCGAGACCATATTCGAGGCGGATTTACATGGGTTTGTAAAGAAGGGCCGTTATGTGGCGAACCAGTACGCAATACCAAATTTCGACTTATCAATGCAGAACTAGCCGATTCGCCAATTTTGCGATCCGGTGGACAAATCATTCCTGCATCGAGACGTGCTTGTAATGCGTCATTCTTACTTTCTGCACCGCGGTTGCTTGAGCCAATGTACTCAGTGCATATTACGTGTACTGACAAGGCTATCGATTTGATTTACAAGTTACTCCAAAGACGCCGAGGTAATGTTATTTCCGATTCACCTATTGCCGGGACTCCATTGTCATATGTACAAGGTCAGGTTCCGGTAATCGATTCGTTTGGGTTTGAAACTGATGTGCGGCTCGCTACCAACGGTAGTGCGGCAGTATCGTTGGTATTTGATCGGTGGAATTTGGTGCCAGGGGACCCATTGGATCGAGATCAGACCACAGCTCCTTTGCAATCGGCGAGGTCTCTGGCATTGGCTCGTGATTTTGTACTCAAAACTCGGCGTAGAAAGGGGCTTAGTGAAGAGCCAACAATCACCAGTTTTATTGACAGTGACATGTTGGAACATCTGCAAACGTTTGGCCAAATCTAAGATAACTTGTAATATTACCTGTGGGTGTTAGTTTTTCTCTCTTTTTTAAATTTTTTTTTTTTTTTATCATATATTAATTGTATACTATTAATTTCTGTTATTACGCTTACTCTTGCCGGGTCGTTTCTTTTCAGTCGATTGCTTCATCTTCTTTTGATTGAACCCTGACAAATCACCACTGCTTGAAGCATCATTTGACTTCTTAAATCGCTTCTTGCCGCCATTCCCAAACTTGGAATCCTTTGATTTCCGCTTGTCACCTTTTTCTTTCTTTTGTGGACCAGCAGATGAAGCTGCTGCTTCTTCAATAGCAATATTGAAATCATCATCAGTGGTCAAACCGGTTCGCTTTCGCTTCAAAGACTTGATCTTATCCAAAGTATCTCTCTTTTCCTTGGCTCGGTCTTGCAGTTTTTCATTCTGAACCTTCTTACCGTGCTTCTTCAACTCTCGCTGTCGCTTGGCTTCTTGAGATGCCTTCCTTGCTGATTCCGTTTCAACCAACTTCTTCTTCAACTTGTCCATATGTTCGTCAGATTTAACCATTTCGGCGAAAAAGTCCGTTGGTCTTGTAAATGGAACCTTGTCTTTGAGTAGTTGCTTTCGAGCCACCTTTGCAGCCTCAAGTCCCTGTTTGTAGAAACACAGTTCTCGTTCCATATCATCATAAAGATCCTTCATCACAACAGGTGCGGAATCGACTGACAAATGCTCGTAAAATGGAAGTTTGTTAAGAGGAAGCCGAATATTGCTTAACGACTGCTTCAACGCGGCAGTATTGTTAACAGTAGTCTTTTCATACGGAACCACATCAGCATCGTCATCAAGTTCAACATCTGAAAGTGGAATATCTTCGGCTTCTTCGTCATCCTCCGCTTCTTCTTCTGATTCAACTTCTCCGTCGTTGATAAATTCATCATCTTCACTGTCACTTTCGAGTAGTTTCGCACTATCGAGATGTGATTCTTCTACTTCTTCTTCTTCTTCTTCTTCATCATCATCCTCTTCTTCATCGCTAACTTCAGCTTCATCATCTACCATGCTTAATTCCTTAGCGACCTTTCGCTGTTCTTTCTTTGACATGACTTCAGAGTCTGCCAACTCGTTACCTTTGGCAGAAAGTTTATTTTTCAAGCTAGACGTTGATGATTTCCTTCGTAATGACTTATCAATATCATTTCCTGGAATTGCAGCAGCCTTGACTGGTTTGACTGACGCTTTTACTTTACCCATGCTTTTTATATATCAGTTGAGTGGACTTATGCAGAAGTTAACGGTGGGAATTAAAAAAAAATCTTTGATCCGAAATTTTTTATTTTTTTTTGGGCGAAAAAAATTTAGAGCCTCATTGGGAGCTTTGTTGCTGTGGCAACGCTTTGTGCGGCGCTAGACCCAGCTGGGCGAGTTAGCGACAGAGGATAGCTAAGGCAGTTGTTGCACACTCTTTTTTTCTTGGTATTTTTTTGAAAACAATTGTGGACAATGCCAGATACTCTGAAATCTGGGTCTAGTGGCGGAGTATGTACTACTTCACAATTGCAAAACATGTATTGGAGTATATAAGTGTTGGAAACCATTAATCTCCCCCAGTGAAACATGGCACAGATGCCCATGAAACCATTGTGCCTATGATAAAAATATCTTTCAGTCGACGTCTAAGTACATAGGAAGAAAAACAACGTGTATTGATATATCACGGGCCGTTACACAAAGTACTTAGGAAGACTAGCAACGTGTATTGGTATATCAAGAAACAATACCAAGGTGTTCAACTAGTATCCAACAAACAACCACACGGCACAAAAACTCATAAGACATTATCATCAATACCATTGTCACAGGAGTATGTTACTTGTTTCTAGTGCTTAGCTTTTGCAGTTATTAAGATGATGAGTAACTGGATCGACTTGTATACTATATAATTACTTTTCATAATTTTAATATATTGCAAAAAAAGTAACGGTCTTCATCTGCACTGGAATTTTGCCGATCCGTTCTGCAGTGGTATGTTACCACCCAGGCCGAGAAGATATCTGATACTGAATACTATTGACTATGTTTTATTACGCCTCAATTAATGCGATGGGAGAGTCTTACGTAGCTGGTAGATTTTCCCGCAATATAGACACCCCAATATAATTGCATGCTTGAATCGGGTACCATAATGCAGGCTCAATCTTGACTTGTACTGGATATAACTGACATCATAAGTTGAAATACCTCTAAGGGCCTAAGTATATATGCTTCCATATACTGTCTAAATAAACAATAGCTTGAAAAGGGATCCTGTTAATCCATCAAAAGGCTAAAATAGCGATCTGGTAGTAATTACCAAGTTTTTAAATCCATCGAGGAGTCTACACATCAGTGAGCACCATTCTTTAATAGAAGGTATACCGAACTTCGGAAAAGCCAGCCATCAGCAAGATGCCCTGAATTCTGGCATCCATGGATGATCGGTCCTTGGATCTACTGTAATCCACGTAAGCTTTCCTACGAAATAGTTACAATAAACAACAGGTATACAACAGCTTAATATCATTGTATTATTCCATATTTTATCCTTACTTATCCGGGTTGCGATATTTTAGATCTTTGGATCTGTCAAGGCTGTTCATACATCTATTGACGACATGAGGCGCTCGGAAAAATACCAACTATTATATACACCAAAATCCGAGAAATATACAATGGCCATTCAAAGACGTCCCTTTGCTACAATTGAAGTAACCAATTATTGGTTTGAATGACCTGTAATGCCGTTTTCGCGAGTAGCAAATCCAGGCCGCGCTATATGCGGCTACAACGACGATACCGCGAAGTTCATCCGTTCAGGCACTTTCTTACCGGCTAGCATAACTTTGAAGATATTACTATTGTAATTCTCAAGTTCACTTTCGTACCAAAAGGTTACTTTTTCAAAGTCTTCGCCGCAGCTAACTCCTTCTAATTACCGCTGGTTGCTGTTGGCCTCAAGAAGTAATTCCGATTCGGGATTTTGGCTACTACAACTAACCTTGACCTGAAACCCCGATGTTCAAATAATCTAACAGTGATGGGAATTATTTCATTAGCTTAAAGGCGTAACTAACTGCGCCAGATACGTATGTAAGCCTTTTCCCGGTCACTGCGCATGCCCCGTCCTATCCCCCAACAAATGATCGATCCATGACGCGTAAAGTCATACGTAAACTCACCACTGCCACTGGATACTTGTAACACAATCATTTTAACTTAAACCATGAGTTCGAAACATACCCAGTCGCGGATAGTAGGTATTATATCAACAAGCTTATTCGACGGTCAAGACTATAAACAACTTTCAAACACCACAATGCAATTCAAAAATATCGCTGCAATTTGCCTCGCTCTTCTCTGCCTCTGGCGCAGCCGCTAGTATCGAGACATCTGGTACCGGTGTGGCACCACCATCTAGTTCTCCACCATCATCTGGAGCTGCTCCTTCCGGGCCAATCCCATCTGGAAAGCCACCAGCGCCACCACCATCTGGAGCTCATTCCGGACCAATTCCATCTGGCCCAGCTTCATCTTCAAATTGGAGTTCTTGATTGATTCCCCAATTTGGGAATATATATAGCTGTGCTCTTTTCCCATTTGAATAAGTCTGGCCCATAGCGTTTTCAAATATGCATTCTTTTAAACTTTATAGGCGCCTCACGCGGCGGTTTACAATTTAGTACCGCGCTCCCACTCTTTTTTTTATTTATGAAAAGCATCAACAGCTGTTCTACGGTGAAAATCGTAGAAAGGCAAGAAATCAATGTCAAAATGGTTACCTTAGCGTTCATATTTACACAATGCTATCTAGCCCTATAAGATTTGGAGAAGATGGCCTGATTCTTGCAGAAAATGTCGATCTCTAAGCTCCTTCTCGGGGGGCGCCCGCTGGCACCCCAAGCGCCAGGAGGTTTTTTTTTCCCTGAAATTTTCGTCCACTCAAAACTTGTACATCACTAACAACATGTCTGAAGCAAAGCAAAAGTTTGAAAGCGTATTCCCAGAAATTGCTCAAGAACTCGAACAGATTCTTAAAGATACCAAGATTTCTCAGGATGCTATCGATTGGTACAACAAGAACTTGTGGTACAACTCAGTCGGTGGTAAGGCTAACCGGGGATTGTCGGTAATTGACACTTATCGACTACTAACCAAACAAACTGAATTAAACGAGAAAGAATATAAGCGAGCTGCTATCCTTGGATGGTGTGTTGAATTGCTTCAAGCTTATTTCCTTGTCGCTGATGATATTATGGATGCCTCCAAGACTCGACGTGGCCAACCATGTTGGTACTTGAACGTATGTGAAGACAAAACAAAAAAAAGTGTCATTTCACCCCACAGTTAACTAACCGATTTTTTTTTTCTAGAAAGGCGTAGGAATGATTGCTATCAACGATGCTTTCATGCTCGAAGCTGCCATATATATTCTTTTGAAGAAGCATTTCAAGGGGGAATCTTACTACGTTGATTTGTTGGAACTTTTCCACGAAGTCACTTTCCAAACCGAACTTGGCCAACTTCTTGATCTGATCACTGCACCAGAAGACCAAGTGGATTTGTCCAAGTTCTCTTTGGAAAAGCATTCTTATATCGTCACTTATAAGACTGCATTTTACAGTTTCTACTTGCCTGTCGCTCTTGCTATGTACATGGCTGGGGTTTCTGACGAAAAGGACTTGAAGCAAGCTCGAGATGTCTTGTTGCCATTGGGTGAATACTTCCAAGTCCAGGATGATTATCTGGACTGTTACGGTGATCCAGAAGTCATTGGTAAAATTGGTACCGATATTCAAGATAATAAGTGCGGCTGGGTTATCAACAAGGCTTTGCAGAAATGTACCCCAGAGCAACGAAGGGTATTGGATGAAAATTACGGGATTAAAGACAGCGAATGCGAAGCTCGTGTCAAGAAGGTGTTTGTTGAATTGGGTGTTGAGCAAGATTACCTCAATTACGAAGAAGATATTGTGGGCAAATTGCGACAACAAATCGCCAACATTGACGAGTCTCGTGGATTCAAGGGTGAAGTTATCGAAGTGTTTTTGAAGAAGATTTACAAACGTCAAAAGTAGGGTGTGTATAATATATGAAAAAAGAATTTTATTAGAAATTATTATAGTAAATTCAAAAAAAGGACATTCTAGACATTATTAAATTAAGCTTCCGACACTTCGGCGAAATATTGACGAAGTACCAATGACAAAACACCAGGCAACTCTCGGATATCCTTGACAATAACATAGTAATCAAATGGGAAACTGTCAAGATACTTTTGCAATTGCAACTTTTGATTACCAGATTTTTCATCCGTAATGTAAGCCGCTTCGGTAAGATCCAAGATTGAAGTATCCTTGTTGACACTATCAACAACCACAAATACCAGCATGATTCTTTCATCTTGAGCCCGACGAACCAGCTGTTGTAATCGAGCATGATCTTCACAGATACCATCACTGATAATGATCTCCAATTGCCACAGATCCTGTCGAGATTCACTTCGAGCCTCATCAAACAACTTAATAGACTTGTCCAAAAGTCGCTTCACATTGGTCCGTTCTTGGTCGAACCCGAACCATTGCAATACTTCTGCACCAGATTCCGGAGAAAATGGTTTTTGGAATGGATGGATCATATGGGCAGTACCGCCAAATCGAGTGATAGCCAACTGACCGGCTTCAAGTTGTGTCAAAGCTTTGGAAACTAAAGCGATAGTTTGGAATGCCAAATCAACTGACTGAGATTCTGACATACTCTTTGAATCATCCACGGCAATCATAACCTGGTATTGTCGTTTACTTGGTTTAGTTCGACGCATCCAAATCTTGTCCTTCTTGAACTGACTGGCGATATATGGAATAATTCGCTTCATATTGAGGCGCTTACCAGTCTTGAAGTCACCACGCAATTTAGTTGCTTGAGTAGGTTCTAAAATAAGCCGCAACTGCTCACACAACCCCATTGCCAAATCTTGCGTTGCAATTTCATACTTGCGCCACATATCTCGTGCTTCATCCAATTCTCTTGCTGGCGTCATAATCTCACCATCGTCATCAATTGGTTCAGCTTGATTATCTTCCTCATCGTCAGAAATCTCCATCGCACCGTCTTCACCACCGGCTTCAAACGGAGCAGAGTTACTGGCTCTTTCTCCAATGGAAGACATACCTTTACTTGGCATGTCTCCAGTATCACCAGCTTCTTCATTTTCAGTTGGCTCTTCATTTGCAGTCTGTTCATGCGCGGATTGCTCTTCAGGATCAAACTGTGGAGCATCATCATCATCATCAATCGCCATGCTGTCGTCAATCTTCTGGACTTGATCTTGATTAGCAGCACCCAAAGCTTGAGTATCATTGGCGCTACTTTGATCACCTTCCAAATGTTCAAAATCGTCTGGTCGTTCATTGGCCGTGTCTTCAACAGTATCATCAAGCTCACCAGCTTCTTTAATCTCTTGACGACGCTTGTGGAATTCTTTCAAAGCATCACCCAGTTGCTTCATCGATTCTTGGGCATCCTTTTGCGCTTGGTCCTTTGATTCTTCCATCTGCTCTTCGTCCTTTTCTGACTTATCTTCTGGCTTTGCCCCACTGCCTTGACCATCTTCCATATGATCTTGTTCTTCAGCAGCAGCTTGATCGGCTCCTTCACTCTTATTCTTGGAATCTTGCTTGCCAGTTGTACTTTGCTCGGCATTGTCATCATCATCAGCATCGTCTGGACCGTGTAACCCTTCAGTATCAACGTCCATCTGATCTTCTGCTTTTGATTTTGTATTATCAGTCACTTCTTCATCTTCCATTGCCGTATCCGCCATGTCTTCTTTATCTTCACCTTCTTCTTCATTGTCATCATTTTCACCTTCTTCATTTTCATCAACATCCATTTTTTCACCACCGTCTTCTTCACCTTCTTCACCGTCTTCCTCATCATCAACCTTCTCTTCGTCGAGTTCATCAGCCTTGGAAGGTTGTTCAGTTACATCTTCCGTTTCCTCTTCAGGCAAATCTCCCATATCTTCATCTTGGTCTTCATTATCACCTTCTTCATCTTCACCATCCAAGTTGATATCATCTGGAAGTTGCATCATGTCAGTTTCTTCGGCTTGTTCTTCCAACTTTTCACCTTCTTGCTGTTGTTGAACATCATCTTCTTGCTCGCCAACATCATCTTCTTCCTCAGCTTCCTCATCTTCTTGATCCTTTTCCTCTGGACCTTCATCGTTATTCCCCTCATTGTCCTTGGAATCCTGTTCTTGCGGTTCATCTTCATCACCTTGCATATCATCGTCATTGGATTGATCCGGAATAGCGTTTTCACTTTCTTTTTCCTTTTCATTCTTTTTATCTTCAGAATCGTCATTCCACATTTTTTCGTCGACAGCATTAGGATCTAGATCATCAATATTTCCAACCTCATCATCCGGTTCGTTTTCATCATCATCATTATCTTGATCATCTTCATCTTCCTTCTCTTGGTCCGAGGCATCCTCAAGTTCACCAGCCATATCACCCTCCATATCAACAGCATTATCATTCTCTTCATCACGGTCTTGATCCTTTTCTTGTTCATCATTTTCCTTCTCAGCTTGTTCTGTAAGATCTTCGTCATCTTCAATATCTTGAGAATGATCTTGAGCACCAGATCCGTCACCCAAACCGGTACCACTTTCAGTCTTGTCAGCACCTTGCTGCTGTTCTCGAGTTTCTTGAGGAGTACAGAACCCACTCTTAGCCAGTTGTTGTAAAATAGATAGCAAAACATTGGAAGATTTAGCAGTGCTGGTATAATTATCAACCAGAACCAAACCCGCAGTGTTGACAAGGTGAGTGTACTCATAAACGAACGGAAGACAAGAACCAACCATGGCGACAACCTTTTGTGACATTGACTTATTTCTAGCACCAATAGAGGATGCAATTTGCAGCACTCGAGAGATGGTTTCAATCACAGCTGACTGCCGCAAATACCTGTTGACACGTTCCACACGCTTCATCGATTCCGCAAACCATTTGTCTTCTTCATCAACTTCGGATTCAAAGAGTTTGGATACATCTTGGAAAATCACTAAAATAGATTTGCAAAGCTTTTGCAATTCTTGTTCCAAAACTTCTAGATTTCCGTCCGTTTTCAACACTGGTTCGTCCATCTTTTCTGCTCGAACTTGATCGACCCATTCAATAACCATAGCACCAACAAAAGCGACACTTGGATAATCCTTCATCCAGGAACTCAATGTCTTCACAAATGACTTTAATTCATCATCAATACTTTTCACAAGCTGATCAAACTGCTTAGTGGTGATATCCTGCGCTCGAAGCGGTTCAAAAGTATCAAGCTGCCGTTTCAAATCCTTGGATCGATTAACAATTTGGTAGAAAATTGCAAGACTGGCAGTACTGTTGCTTAATTTCAAACTCTCCTGACAAGCCTTGATTGCATAACCCATGACCTCAGGAATCCATTTCATAATCTTGATACACTGGCCAACATCTTGAGACCGCCGCACGATAAAATCGCCATTTAGCATGCTCAATTTCGTGATCGAATCTCTCAATTGCAACAACTGGTCGAGGTTTTCAAAATACCCGCCGAGTTGACCACGAGCAGATAACAATTTCGACACCAAGTTTTCACCAATTGCCATACCACGTCGCAAGTCAGCTTGTGGTACATCAGATTCGCTACCAGCCACAGCCGATCGCAACCGTGGAAGCATTTCAAGGACTCTGAAAAAGTGACCGTCAGCCTTATCACAGTCTCGACCGGCCAATACTGGCGTTTTCCCAAGCATAATACCAATTCTTGCTTGGTCTTCAGTGATTCGAGCCTTGACTGTAGTATTTAGACCGGCACTTCTCAACTCTTTCAATGTATCACTCAATAGCTTACCCTTTTCTGCTCTTAATTGTGACACTTCCTTCTTGGTGTCATCTGTCAAAGTCGACGGAGTCGCTTTTGTCAACCGATCAATCTCTTGAGCCAACGAGTCCACAAACTCTTGCAAATTCAACACCTTTTGTTCTTCCAACGCACTAACTCGGGAATGAAGTTTGACAATAGTACCCGGGTTTAGCAAAATCTCGCCCCGGCTCTTGCATTGGTCAATTTTCTTGCATTCAATACTATGAGCATCGACAGATGGACATGCTGGCAAGCTAGGAAGCTTGAAAACAGCATGTGACTTATTGGCGGATGGAGGTCCATCAACGATAACAGTCACCTTCCCATTAATCATTGCACGATACTTTCGAACAATCTTGTGCAATTCATGATGTGACCGTTTGGTGGATTGCTTCAGCGCAGCAGGGTTCGTATCCTTGAAAGTAACCAACTTGATCCTTTCGTTGATCTTCTGCTGCAATGCATTGGAATCCTTTTGCAGCTTGGATTCAATATCCGGGATATATTGCTGGTAAAACTGAATCACGTTCCGAATAGCATTTGCAACAACACTAGCATTTGGATAAGCGCTGGTGATCTGGTCAATATGTATTGCGAAAGACTGTAACAACTCCATCCGAATCTTGAACTGGCCAAAAGTAGACCCACTCATAAACACAGTCAAAGCTTGAACCAATTCCGTAGTTGAAATTTCATTCTCCTGTTGAACATCGTCCATAGTCTTGATAACTACACTTTCGTACAAATGGAACCACCATTTACCGATCTCTCTTTCATTTGCTGCCTGTTCATATTCAAACAATTTGCTCCAAGTTCTCAATTCTAGCCCTCTCCAGTCCACAATCAACTTGGTTACTTCAGAAATAACACCAGATAGTGACACTTCCTTACTTGCATTTTCTTCCCATTGGTTCAAAAACACGTAAATCTGGTCAACCTTTTGCAAAAAACGAGCGACTGGCGTTGAAACGGGATAAACTAACAACTCCTGGCAAGCGAAATGCAATTCCTGAAGAGTTTGATGTTCTGGCCATCGAACCATCAACGGACGAGCAGCTTGTTTGACCTTGTGAGCTAGAGATACAACCTTGTCGGTCTCGGCAATATTAGCTTCGAGATAAAAGTTGAAGTTGTTACCAGCATCCTTGATCTGAACGTCATTAGAAAGAGAGCACAGTAATGCTGGTAGAACCCGGCGTGTCGCGACAGATTGAAAACCGTCTTGCGCATGCGCATCCTGCGTAAGAACATCAGCCGCAGCCTGAATGTTACCATCCAAAGAGTCTCCGGCACCGGAACCAAACATCTTCATGTATACCCTAGCCAATTGGTAATTTGATTCTATTTCATCGGCCTTCTTAGCAAAGGTACCACTTGGAGCTTCGCCTTCATAATCTGGGAACATTTTCATGAACTCTTCTTCCACCGCCTCTTGGCTGTCGTCAATAAAGACTGCATCTTTAATAGCTTGCTCTTCCTCTTCCTTCTTTCGGCGCAATTTCCATTTGATGTGGAAATCGGAAAGAATTCGAGATACAAGTGATACAGGAGCGTTCTCACCTGTAACCTGGGATTGAACCGCTACAGCAGACAACATTTGCATTAAAGTAGCCGGTGAATACGGCAATGGACCCTTTTCTTGAACCAAATGTTCTAATCCTGTAGACAAAGAACTAGTAGCCAAAATCACCGGATCCATCAACCAATACTGCGACTCATCCTTACCTGCTCTTACCGTAATCAAATCAAATCCAAGCTTCATTCCATACACAAAACCGTCAAGAATATCAATAATATCAGCATAGCTTTGGTACCGCTTTTGAATCCGTTTGAGGGAATGCAATGTATTTGATTGCCAGATTGCGATTCTTTCTGGATCTGAACCAGCAAGAAGTTTCTCAATTGCTTTCTCACTGATACTAGAGTCGAACAAAGCTATCCATTCTTGTTGTAATGGCACAGCTTCGGATACCAGTGGTCGATAAGTTCCCGGTTTGGCCACTTGTGTGACAACACCATCATGCTCACTCATTTCTTCCGTGATCAAATCTGGTGATGGACCGTAAAAGATACTCTTGACTAACTTCCAAGCATCAGTATCCTTACCATGGGTCTGTTGGTGAGCTAAATATCGACCATGCTCAACATGTTGTCGAATAGCTGGATCGAATGGAATGTTAGGAAGGTATAACAAGACCATACCCAAAGAGAATTTGATCCAAGCCTGACCAACAGTTGCATTTGTCTTTTCCCCTTCCAACAACTTTAGTGCTGGAACAAGACAGGTTTCCTTAACAGACTTGAACGCACTGGCATCGAACCCAGTAGCATCTTCATGCAAGGACAAGACTCCATCAACTTGACTCTTCAGCACTCTAGCAAATAGCTCCAGCCGATCAGTTAACACAACATCAATATTTTCAACGAGAATCCTTCCAAGAGCTTTCAAATCTGACCGCGCTTGATGGTAATCAGTTGATGAAACCGAACCAAATTTATGTCTAGTTGTTGTTAGTACCCGTTAAATCAGTGATTAAAAAAAAAAAAAAAAAAACCACATACCTTGAATCCATCACTTTGCTTGGAATTTCTTGACTAACCATTCCGGGAATAAATGATTTTTCTTCTTCACCATACCACAATCCGTCGAAAAATGGTAATCGTGGTTGATCTACATTGTTAGTAACTTTCCCTTTCACCGCCGCACACATACCCAATCGGTCCCGCTTGAATCCTACCAATTCACTGGTTGGAGTGTTGGAATAATACGAAAGGTCCACCAGCCGTTCAAATACCTTGTCCTGCATTTTGTTAGTCCCTGTAACCTCGGGTTTTGAAATCCATACCTTTGACAAGCTCAGTTCATCCGCTGTTGAAACTTCCAAAAACGCCTTGATCAATGCAAATGTTTCTTTAAACAAATGTCGTCTTTCGTCTTGGAATCCTTGCGCAAGTTCATCCAACTTATTAATACCGTTTTCCACATTCTAAAAGAAGTTAGCCACGTCCACCAGGGATAAGAAAAAACACATACATCAATAGACCCATCAATTGCGGCAGAATCTAGCGTAGGAACATCATGAAGCATATCAACCAACGCCGATCGCAAAGTACTAATTGTATCTGTTGAGTCAGAAAACAATTTCAACGAAACCTTATCAAATCGAGTAGCAATCGCCAAAACACGATTATACCGAACCCAGCCTTGTTCAGTCAACGGGTATACACCCTTGTGACTATTCCATAACTTAACCATGGACGTACCAGTAGTTAGTTCCAAATGAGACCCGAATACAGAAATGGTCTTCTGTAGATCACCTAACCTTTCGCCAAATGCTTTATAGCCAGAAGCATTATGCAGCCAAGTATCCAAAATCTCTCGATATACATGCAACTGACTCTCATCCACCGCAGAACTGTCCGTCAACAACAGCAAATCCGTTGCAATTTGTTGTAATTGTTTCAAAGCAATCATTTCATCCTAAAAATATTTTGTTAGTAAAATCGTCGAAATCAAAAAAAAAAAAAAAAAAAAAGTCCAAAACATACCTTTTCCATATCAATATCACCCGAGAACAATAAGCCCAACAAACTAGCGGAAAATAGCATGATACTATTAATTGCTGCGAATGCTGGTACTCTCACCT